>JABUQX010093478.1:0-32500 GCA_015478945.1 Trachelipus rathkii | reverse complement strand
TATTCCCCACCTCTTCTGAGTAGAGGCCTTGCACTTCTCCATAATTTGGCAAAAAATCCACCCAAACCATACCCCCTCTGCATTTTCGACCCTATGAACACCCTTTCATCTTTCATTATTACAGGAGCTTCTTTCTTATCTATCTTTACACTGTTAGAGTATGTTAATGAATGAAAAAAAATATAACTGACTAACCTCTAATATAATAATCCATTATGCGTAGCTACTGGTCTGTTTTTTCTAATATGAACTTCGCCACAACAATGCCCCCTATGTACTATGGAGAAGGATTTCCTTCTACATCTTTATATGCGGTCACAGAGATCAAAACTCGATCGTGCAAGTTTTATAATGAACATTAGAAATTGTTCCAACTTTACTCTCTTTGGAAAAATATTAATAACTCTTAATAAAAGGAGCTTTATTATTACCTACATATTGATGATCAAATTATTTGTATTATACATTAACCCTACTCTGGAAATGGTTGAGCCATATACCGATAAGTAATAAATAATATGAAATACTAATGTATAAGTATAACTGCTAGGTATATACTATCTGCTATCGTCGTTTATTTCATGCCAAATTCAATAATGGAAGATAGTAATATAACCTCATCATTCAACATTTAATAAGGTAAATCATATAATATAAAGTTACAATCCACACCACAGCATAACAACGTTACGGACAGTTACGTATGCCAATGTGATAACGTAAATCTTAGAATAAAAACTTAATCACTAGTGTAACTCACATGTTACACATTACTATTTGATCTAATAAGATTAGTAATACATTTATCTTCATAGGTATTATCTGAGCATATCAGAGTTAGAGTTTTATACCATATCACTTTACAACATAAACTTCATATCAAAGAGTCTGTATAAAATATAACTTATAAAATATGTACATGACCAATTTAAAATAGCCTTCACGTCAGAACAATATAATGTTCAAAGAAGTATTTTACTTTGTACCAAGCTGAGTGACGCCCTATTAATTACAAGTTTCTAACGAGGTCTTTACACTTGCTTAAAAATATAATAGTTAAATTAAAATAACACATTCATATAACAAACTTCTAATGTTTACAACCAACAATCACAGATAAGATTGTATAAGATGGCAAAATCTATTTCATAAATAATAATGTCCGAATATATTTATAATAATAATATCATAATTCACATAATCCTATATCGTATACCTCATCTTTCAACCTAAAGATTTATTAATATAACACAGTGTAAAATCCGATGATGAAGTTTATTATCAAAGATGTTAAATCCAAAGTAAGGCGTCAAGACTATAAGAGAAATAAGATATAATATCTACAACTCTTCCTAATGTTATATAAATAACAACGATTTAAATATTAATCTTTAAATTGAAAACATAGTGTGCGTTCCAGAAAAAAATATGGGTTAAGGTAATATATCCCATACACATTAATCACAATAAATTACTTAGTTTAGTTCTGCCTCAGCCTTTTTTAATTAACCTAATAACATCAACCTTGCAAGACCAAATATGTTCCCTGGGGTTTCCTATAAGTTAGTTGTTAAGAAATTTTGATCTACGAAATATTACCAATAATCAAGCAATTCATATTACCTTCATTATATCAATGGTATAGTTAAATAAGAATACAGAATCAGAGTGCGTCCCTAGACCTTAATTATGAAAGAGTCTCATACTCTAGTAACCTGACCGCGTCGCGAAAGTAATGAGTGTGTGTTGTAAACAATTGTCTATCAACATCTATTCCAACTAAGTATCATACACTATAATCCAGAACTGTTCTCATTCTAGGAACAGTGTTATATATATAAAGTGTATTCAATAAAGCTTTATAAATATCTTATGTGAATTTTTTTGCAGTAACATAATTTATATAATATATTAATATATAATACAAATAATAGCAAAACTCCCTAAATATTTCATAAATAAATGTAATAGAAAGTGTAAAAACTAAATCCTGATAATATTTTGTATCATTATTAGTGTAATGAGTGGCAAAAAGTAACTTTAACGTGATACTAGCATAATGTCCAACATATCGCCGTTAAGTAAAAATTCTCATTTATCAAAATGCATATTATTTGTAATAAAGCTAGTAAGGATCAATGAAACAAAACCTTGCTTCAACACTATTATAAGCTGCTTGCAAAGTCCGATCATTAAGTCCTATAAGCGCGGAGAATGAGTAGCAAATACAAAATCTGAGTTTTCATTGTGTACCTTATGAGTTTGAGATGAACCAAGTGACCATATTTAAACGGACTCTATTATATTTACATAACCACAATCTCAAATGAAGTGGAATATAATATATACTTATACGTGAAATTATAGTCACTTGTACACCAAATCTAGAAAGGTTTATAAAATCAATTTGTAGCCTATGAAATATGTAATTATGCTGAATAATAAAATAGTAATTGGATTATTTCTGTGATGAATAAATAGTGGTTAAATTATTTTACAATATAATAATAAAATAATATTAATTTATATAATATAAATATATATAATATTATATAATATACAATATAAAATTAATATATATATATATATATATATATATATAATATATATTATAATTATTATATATATATAATATTATAATATATAAATATATATTATAATAATTAATATATCATATAATATATAATATATATAATATAATTAAATATATGATATATTAATATATATTAATAAATATTTATATATATATACTATAATAATATATAATAATATTATATATATATAGATAATAACTTATATATAATATATAATATATATAATATATAATATATTAATAATATATATATACATATAATATATATATATATATATATATAAATATATATATAATAATATAATATATATATAATAGTATTAATATATATTAAAATATTATATATATAATATGAAATATTATAAATATATATATATATAAATATAATTATTATATATAATTATAATATATATATATAATATATAATATATAAATAATATAAATATATATATTTAATATAATATATTTAATATATTATATATTTTTTTTAATATATATATAATTATATATATAAATTATATAATATATTAGATATATATTATAATAATATATATTATAATAATTAATATAATATATAAAAATATATATATATAATATATATATTAATATTATAATAATATATAAATAATAATATATATAATATATATATTAATATATAATAATTATATATTAATATATATAATATAGTATATATATATATATATATATAATATAAATAATAGATATAATGATATTATTATAAATATATTAACTTCTAATTAAATAGTATTATAAAATTGATATGTATTAGAATTTGGTAATTTTCCTCGTATTGAAAATTGTATGTATAAAAGTGTAAATGAAAACGAGGTCTGAGAGTGAGTAATATTATGTAAAATTAAGTAAGGTGCGAAAACCTTTTTAACAGGTATTCAAATAAGTAAGAACAAGCACACTGTAGTTCTTACTCCTAATGTTCCTTTCTGCCCATAAATAAACCACAACCAAACTAACATGTCCAGAGTTCTCAAGAATCTCAATCCACCCGGAAAAAATACTGTAGCTACAAGACTAATATAGAAGATATTATAAGTAAGAATATAATAAAATATAGAAATAATATTTAAGATAGTAGATGATCTCTAACACGTTCATTACCATATCATCCTACAGTCTACATAATCAACTTCCCAAAGACCAACTCACTCAAAGTAAAATTAAATATTAAACTTTACTTAAGAGGAATCTTATGGGCTACTTCTTAAATAGAGAATCAGCACAAACTTTCTAATGCATCCCTCTTAGTGAGAATCAAACCTTAACTTCTCTCAAGAAAATCTACATACTTTTGCTTCGGTATAATATAATATATAATTAGAGTACGAACAGTTTCGAAATGTATCTTTGCAGTGAATTTCTTAGCAGCATTATTGTAATATTATCATAAATAATGTAAAAGTGTTTTATATGAGACACTTCTGGCGTTCTACTTACCAACCAATAGTGAAATGGAAGCTCTTAACATTGATTCTTCTAGAAGCAGAAGCTGAAGGCCGTAATCATAATACTATCTTAAAAATATTAAGCAATTAAAATATGGCTATCCGTACCTATTGCCCTAATCATGTTCAGTTTAACAGAAAAGCTACCAAAAAATATTTGAATAGTATTGATTAATACAAAATCAAGTACTCTAACCACAAATCTGTTAAAATATGTATTAACTCAATCGTAAATTATTAAATTATCCATTAATTCTTTCTTGTTCAATTATAAATCTTCATTCTATAATAAGATATATATAATTAATAATTGAAATAAATTATTAAAGTAATTCTAGAGAAACCATATACATCAATATGCAAGCAATAAAAGACATTTTCAAAATAATTATTATCTACATTTAATATAAGTATTTAATAATAACTCACTTTCTTATCAAAGTTGTGTGTCCCTTCTCTTTGGATGCAAATGAGCTACACAATAATAATATCTTATAGGCTCATGACTTATGATTAGCACGTGCTAAGAAGCTTCACTATAATAAAGCAAAAAAAAATAATAACGTGACCAGCTTCCGAGAGACATTCCAAAATTGCTGCCACAACTTAAGAGCTAACCCTTAAGTCCTAAACTCACCTAAACATAAATAAAATGTTATTACTGCCTCCTCTAATATCATATTAAAAGCTTAAAGTCACACTGATAAGAAGATAACTAATTTGTCATAAACACTGAAATAAAAAGAAAATAAGTCCAAGCTTTTAAATATAAGTATCTAACTGCAAAAATTTCCCCACACCATCAAGTGATTCTAAATAGCTACCATGAATATTACATATTTAATGACGGTTACCCATAAAAATGAGAACTCAATGTTAAAAGGAAACAAGCATTTTTTACTACCAATAAGGATAAGCAAACATAGTGACCATAGAAGTCATATGAGCGAATCGTTGTGAGGATAAAGTAATTGACGGTTTCTGGGAATACTAAAAGAAGCTCCAGTAATAATAATATCTCACCATGTAAAATGAGCTTTATATGAAAAGCTTACAAGTATAAAAAATGGGGAACTCGCATGTCATTAAAAATGCATTTTCTCCATCAACTCAAATTCTTAGTACTATTATTCCGCGCAAACTGTGTAAGATTTACAAGCGAGGAAACAAGGTGAAAGATTTCACCAAGAATAAAATAATCAGATGGAACATAGAAATTCAAGGTACGCTGGTGAAACATCACCTGTTATAGTATAATACGACTAATTTGCAGGTGTCTAAACGCGAACGATAAACAAATCGCTTCACATAAACAGAATCATCAAGGACTTCTGTTAATCTGAAGAAAATATAATCTTGACGTCATTTATAGCCAACATAGCGAACTTAATAAGTTAGAGTCTAAGTAAAGTGTTAATAAATTAAACCTTAAAGAAATGAAATCGAATAAGTGAAAGTCTGAGTATTTATTTTTTTACCTTAGTTACAAGTAATTGTGCTAATATATAAAAAACTTTTATATAAATAACCGAATTTATTCTTAAAAATTACCTAATTCTCTAAAAGAATAAAAGTATGCAAGCGCTATGCTATAATCTCCAAAAAACTACAGAACTACTGAATTTGTAAGTGACAAAAAGAAATGTACATATTTCAATTTTAGGAGGACAAGTTCAATTAGGTAATCAAACTCAAAAACTCACCAGATAACAGAAATTTTTTTTCAAAATAAGCAAGCCTGTGTTTAAATTTTTCAATATATTTATATACTAATTACTTTTAGGAAATTAAATAACGTTATACTTTCATGTATTTCTAACTTCGTTTATAAAATTCCTCCTTATATTATGAACATTAATTCACTATCTAAAATTCATTCCAGTGAATAATATTAAAATTTTATAGACCCGTCTAAGTAGGGAAGCTATATAGTTAATTAATTAATACTAATAACCCTTTAGATGATCTCCTGAGATATTAGACCGCATCCCGACTATCCGTCATCTTAATACTAAGTCCTTGTCATCATTATCGAGATACTAGTTCTTACGATAGTCAAATTACCTTTATTCCTGAATTACTCATGAATTTCTTATCTACCGATTACTCCCCTGTGGGTATATTTATCTATCCACTTTAAACATTTCTAAAGGAGTGCTTTATAGTCTATGGGAAGATCTTTATAAGAATAAGCTAGATCGTCCAGTATATCAATTATATTAGAAGTATTCATTTTAGTAACAATGACTAGCATACGTTCTATAATCGTCCGCTGAAACTCTTCAACTAATAGCTGCCTTATTACTGAAATGTATTGTAATACCCTATTATCATACTCTTTGATAATTCTTGAAACTCGTAAACCTAAGAAACTCCCCACCCCTATCTGCACCTAGAACATTTTAGGCCAATACCATTCCATTCTATAATTCTTCTCAGCAAGCACTCACAAGGACTTGATTTTTTATCTTTTAATATATATATTAACCATAAGTATCTAAAGTATACGTCAATAGTAAAAAAAGTATGTATTGAAACCCTTCATTATAAGAACTATATTTAACCATTCAAGTTAAAAAATCTATCTGCCCATACACTATCGAGCACGCGCAATAATGGAATATCCGTTCTCTAGGAAATTTCCTTCTTCATCATCCTGTATGTAAATGAAATGCCTCTTTGCCCTCTAAATATTTTTTAACTTCTTTTTTCCTTCGATATAGGAAAACCTTGAAGCAAACCAGTGAAAAACCCCCAAAAACTTATTGTTCCCTCAGATTGAAGAAACTTGGCCTCAAAAAATCCAGCTTCCTTCGCCCTCATGTTTGATTAGTGACACAACATTGTAAAGGCTTCATAGACTCAGTGATATATTACTAATATCATATATATATATATAAGTTAATAATAATAATAGATATATATTACTAAGAGTATTTACAAGTTACTATTTCTTATTAAATCCATAGTAGCCCCTAATTAACACTATAATTATATATTATATAAATATTATATGTAATTTCGATATAAGCTAAGAATATTCTATACTCATTGTAATGCATCTGTTAAAATAACAAGCCCATTAAGCCAGTGTCTCTTTTGAGGGATATTATACCTATATATTAACTAGTAATAGTAATTCATATAAATAATTATTTCTCCCTTATAGTAATATAACTATGTCACTAAAAATTTTTGTGATTTATACACACCTACAATAATAGCACTGAAATCGGTGAAAAAGAAAAGCGAAAATGAAGATATAATGCAGTAAGCCCTGTAACAGGTAATTAATATCATAAACATACAAACTAATATAGAATAACAGTCAAATATATATATAATATATATATATATTATATATGATTATAATAATATATATATATATATATAATATATATATTATATAAATATATAAATATATATAATATATAATTAAAAATATATATATATATTAATTATTAATATATTATATAATTATTAATACTATATTATATATTAATATATAATATAAATATAATATATATTAAATAATTAGTATATAGTATGCAGATATAATTGATATATATAGCATAAACTAATAATACGAGTTAACCAGACTAGAGTCAAATATAAAGCGTGTTTTTCTAAATATCTCCTCCCTCTCGGGTAACACGTCTTATAATATTTGAAAGCGTTATAGAATCCAGAACCTGAGACTGAAATCAGTCTTGGCTCTTGGGCATACGTATCCAAGTTCTGCTAGTCGTTTGTGTAATAATTATAAAGATGTAAAAGTTACTATGGTCACCCAAGATTAAGTTGCTGACCCAGTCGTCTTGAATTGATCTGATCTCCCACCTGTTAACATGACCCTCTGCGCAATCACTGAAGATCAGCTATCAAATCCCACAATATTTGACCCTTTAACTATTTCATCATCGATGATGATCTGTCCTGATTCATTCAAAAATAATTGATCTTAAAATATTATATAAGCTTTTTCCGCGATTTAATGCACTCTAAATAAGGTAAGCTCCCTCCTCAATAGTGAATTATTATTTAAATCTCCCATAATCTACACTCAAGTGTGATTTCATCACGCTAATATTTAGGGCATAATCATCGAATATCTAGATAATTAAACGTAAAGTGATGCATGATAGATGTAATCTTTAAGATCTATCAATTTTTGTTATGCATCTTGTTGTATAAAGATAGCTTCTCTAAGGATAATAATGAATCCTGAATACTATAACAATATAGCTACATCTTATAACTCGTATATTACGTTAATCTACCTCAATCTATCACATTCTAGTCCAATATAACCCAGTCTTCCTCAATTAATTTAAGTAAGGATTACATTCTCAGAAGATAATGTATGCGATCAAACAAATTTATAAGGACTTAACTAATGTCTTGTCGCAGTACTTTTTGAGGTGAAAAATGTTAATGTACGCCTCGCATAGTACAATAATATGACACCATATATGGGGATTTAGGTTTCCATTTTGAAGGCGAATGTGAATATGAAACTGCGATTGTGATTTCTTTGGCATCAGGTGTGCTGTGCACAATAAATGGTAATCATATAGAGTTGTGTGGTAGCTCCACCTGATGAATCTGATTGTATTGACACTTCCAGAGCACAAGCTCTACTGTATTCCACTTTAATCTTCATTTTCTCGACTGAATAGCATTCATAATTGATATGGAAGTTACAGCAAACTCTCTTTCATACAAGGGACAATCCTACTTTATGTTATCAAAATATTTAAGCGTTTTTTATTAACTGAAAAGATATCCATATGAAGACAGGAAATTAATAGTCCTTCCTCCATGCTCTGTAGTTAACTCTTTTTATTTTTTTCACCACAATTTCATGTTTGGAAAAAGTGGGAAGAGTTATTTTAATACTATTTTCTTGACCCTAACTCACTAACCTATCGTTATAAACCTTCTTGATGCCTGTTTGAATGGGAACAATATCGTTTTTAATAAAAATTTAAAAACATGACTTGTTCACATACAACATTGAAGAATCTTTTAGGGAATAATTCTCTCCACTCTCACTAAAGCTCACCACTCTATTTTTAACCCGTTTTTATCAGAGTGTACGGTTTTCAAATATTTTTTTAATATTCTTTCTAATAAAAAGGGATAAATAAGGAATTTTTCTAACTTTAGCCCTTTTTTCACTCTCAAAGCACCTCATTATTCATTTCCGTTTTACCCTTGGTATACATTTTCAATTATCGTCATACCTATTTTGAAGGGTGCTAGAATGTTGTACGCCCAACACTCTTGCTTGTACTGTAATTTAGACTAGTGTTGAATATACATCACTATCAATAATTTAGACCGTTCGAGATAATCCACTATCTGTAACCTCTACCTTACTTGAACTATTTTAAATATTTCCTGTGAAGAGGGTCGAAACGAGCGAAGGTTGTTCAACTACAGTAATAATTTGATCTTACTGAGTGCGTCTTCCTTCTTGTTCCACAATGAACCAACAGTTAAAACTAGCCGCGTGAGTTTTAAATAAAAACACTTCGCAAATATGCATCGCTGACTGATGAAAAATTATATCTGAATCAATGTTGAGGCTAGTAAGCACATTGAAACACCCGGCGAGATGGACTACTTAAGAATGTGAGAAATAAACGAGTAAGCGTCTTACTGCCTTATTTCCCAAACATACCACAATATGTGAGCATTTTAAATTCTTTCTAATCCACCTGAAATATCATTTATTTAACCAAATATAAACTTTTGGATTCCTATATGCATAGCTTCATTACTACGTATATGCACTCATAAATTTAATAACATTCATTGATAATATCCTCCAAAATTTATTCGCGTCTTGATTTTAATAACATGCCTTTTATAGCACCATGCTACACACTTTAATTAAATTAATACTAGGAAGTATAACAGTCTCAAAAACTCAAATCCTTCTTTAAGGAAATTTTAATAATTAAACCCAGTTGGTGAACTGCATGTCCTCTGTTTATCCGTGTCCCACGCTGCTTTACAAGCTACATTGTATATAGACTATACGTAAATGCTCGCACATTCATCGATACTCACTCCCAAAGAGTATCAATAAGGAATAATGAGAAATTATATTTAAACACGCACTCAGATAACCACTCTGAAAATTCCATGTAAAAGAAAGTTATAGCTGTGAAACCAAGTCCACCAAACAACAGCCAAGGCCTACTAATCCCTTTTGCTATGCAATTGCACTCGTATAAGGGTAGAACTTTACTGTGTTCAATTTTAACGCCATAATTCTATATGTGTTCTAAGTATAGATGCTTTTATTTAGTAATAAAAATTGTCCTACTAAGCTATCATGTCACCAATAAGAATATGCATGACTTATTTAAGATGATTTCTGAAAGTACGAAATTTCTTGATTACCATATTAAGTTTTTACATTTTAACGCGTTTGACATTCACCTGTATCCTGTAGTTTACTTTGCCAGCTATGCCAGTTGCAGATGGTAAGAATTATCACACTGGACGGAGTACCGTCTACTGCCTGATGAGAATTATGCTATTGACAGATCTTTATATGATATTGACTATTCGATGCCGCACGCTATGGGCGACTAAGCGTTCATGCGTAAATCGGTTACCGACACCGGGTGCGCCACAGTAAGACGGGCGCGCTTAGCTGCCCTACTTCACGATGTGGATTTCTACGCTGATACTGAGCTATCTACAAACCTTCCTGGTGGACACCCTAATTATCTTTGTCCTGATAGAATATAAACATGCTCAGAAAAAATGATAGACCACTCCCTAGCACTCGTTGCCCATTTCCTATAATTAAACACACCAAAATCGAATCCTCATACCTTATAACATATCCCGTGTAATAGACACCAAGATTAAAGAGTTCTTTATCTATACGTTGAGTATAGTTGAATGTCATCTGGCTCGCTAAGCTAAGAGAAAATGCCACTAAAAACTAGAGAGAACCACATATTTTCCCCAATGATCAAGCTAATGAGATGCTCACCCATCACAACTACAATTTCTCATACTTGGCTTAAATAATATGAAGGTGTGAATAAGATCTACCGTATATATTGAGGACAATAATTCTAGATGACATTTATGATTCCTAGAATAAAATCTTAATGAATTAAAGTGCCACTTATCTTTAATTGCAACGTCTTGGCACTCACAATTGAAAACTTCATTTAAGTCACTCGATCTTTTAGCTATATTCCGTGACTACCTGAGACATCTAATGTTGCACTTTCTGCACCCAACGCCAACTCATCTACGCGAACTTCTGATGGATCTCATAGACACTCGCTAATACACGTCATGCCTGGTTTGATTTACAGTATCACTGATAAATAAAATTATAACCACGATATATCATAACCGATATAATTATCGGTATATATCAACATCCTACCTTATTATATATAAATATATATATAATATAATATATATATTATATAATATATATAATATATATTATAATATATATATATAATATATTAATATATAAATATAAATAATATATTATATAATATATATTATTATTAATTAATATATAATTATAATTTATTATATTTATAATATTACTTATTATAAATAATTATATATATATATATAATAATATTAATATTATATTATAATATAAAATAATATAATAATAATTATATATATTATCATATATAATATATATATAATATATAATATATATATATTAAATATATATATTATATTATATATATTAATAATATATATAATTAAATTAATATATAATAATTATATTAATATTATATAATATAATATAATATAATATGAAAATTATAATGTATATATATATATTATTTTTTCATTTTTTCCCTGTTTATTTTTTATTTATCTTAATTAATTTTTTGCGTATTGGATTGTAGGATATGTGAAATCAAAATGTTTATAAAAAATAAAGTGATAATTATAAATAGCACATAGTTGTGAGATGAGATTTAATACAATATTAGATATATATTCTTTGAGCATGATAGTTTGTATGGGACTTTGGTTTGAAATTTTCAACCGTTTTTATTTTTGTTTAACGTATTTTATATTTATTATTATATTACACACCCTTTTGTACCTTCCTAATTTATACCATTTATTTTTTAAATTATTGAGAATATTATATTTACTCTATTAGCTGATTTATTTGAGAATATAAATTAATTTATACTAGTTCTAGGTATTTAGATTATAGTAACCTATCAACTAGCTTATTATATATTTAATATTAAATTATATATTTATTATTATAATTATAATTAAATTAATTTATATATATTTATATTTAATTATTATTAATAATTTATATTTACTTTTTTATAATATTATATTATATATTATATATTTTATTTTTTAAATTTATTATATTTATTTATATTTTTTTACATTATTTAATATATATTAGTGGGACCATCAAAATGTATTGAACCATTAACAATTAATCTGAACTCTATCAATACTGTTACTCATCCAAATCTTGAAGCCACAAAATCGTTCCATGCCAACATAAATAGATTATATACCTCGTAGAGAAAAATCGAAGTTTTCCTACTCCAATAACCTACATGGGACAAGGCGTGGTGATATGTGTGTTATATGTGAATCATGTGTTGTGTGAGGGTAGGGTCATATATGAGATAATCAGTCGGTTACAGTGTATAAGGTGTAAAGAAGCGGTTATGCTAGGCGTAGAAATGAGCCTGAAGAGAAATTTAGTAGGAGAAGGGGGTCGTCGTGTGTGTTAATGACATGAAGGGTGAATAATGCTTTTGTAATTGTGTTTGTGATGTGTATAGGCCGAGTAGAATCTAGCGATGTGTTGTGTGTATGTGTGTTCTATGTATGTAAAAGTAATGTGTAAGTCTGCTTATTAATGCGTGAGTGTGTATGTGAATAAATTGTATTAACTCAAGTTAGGACAAGGGACTCTAAGACAATCTTCGTCAGTTACCCTCATGATGAGAGCTTCGATCCTTATATTCCGTTTCCTCACTAACTCACCCTTATATCCTTTATGAAGCAAAATAATCGTCGACTACAGATCGATACGACATACTCAATTATATAATTCTATATGCCAATTTCAGTTCAGCAACATTTGAATAGAAGGCCAAAAATATCTTAATTTGGGACAACTTACTATTACACCTGCAATGCTGCGTCAATCGACCGTGAGTCGCACCTCTTCTCTCGAAGTCCAGTATTAATGCCAAAATTAGCCTTCAGGAAAACAGTGATTTGCCAAATATCCAAGCGATTATCAATAGTATCGATAATCGAAAACCTATTCAAATAATATTCAACCACAAAAATACTCATAACTTTTTATCTCGATTAGTATGAGAGCACAGTAACGTAACCGCCCTCACCTATCTACTTGTCTATAGCATCTTCTATGAATTATAATTATAATAAAATAATATAAATTATATGAGAATTACAAAGCAAATTAACTAAATATCATGATTTCTGATTTAATAGAAATGACGCCACAAAACACTATTAATGTAGAATTTATCTTAGTATGCCAATTTATTAGTTTAGGTATCCTGTGACGTTGTCCATCGCGTGCGAAGTCGTTACTACCCATATACCCAATTTATTATTATATATCTTAATTTTCACTATCACGGATTTAGAATAAATTATATAGAAATTATATTATTTCCACTTTATATTACAGCTATTGAAAAAGAATGGATGTGTGATTGAGTTTAATAATGCTTATTAATATATTTATATAATGTTAATATTATAAAATAATTAATAATAATTATATATCTAATATATAATTATATATATATATATATATATAATATATAATATAATAATATAATTAATAATATTATAATAATATATATAATACTATATATATTATTAAATATATTATAATATATATAATATAATATATTATTTAGTTAGTTTAGTAGTTGAGGTGGGTGAGAAGATATTATTTATATCATATAATAAGATATACGTTAAATATAAATAATATTTTAATATATTATAGGTTATATATATATAATATATTATAATAAAGGAATAGTATAATACTATATAAGGTAGAATTAGTATTATATATATATATATAATATATATATATAAATTATATATATATATATAATATATAGATATATATATAAAATATATATATATATATATATTATATATAAGTATAATATATATAATATATTAATATATTAATAATAATTAATATAATATAATATATAATTATATATAATATATATATATTTTAATTATATATAATTATATTATAATAATATATATATATATATAAATATATATATATATATATAATATATATATTAATATATATATACTATATAATATATATATAATATAATAATATATATAATATAATAATATATAAATATATTACCAGATATATAATATATTAAATATAAATATATATATATATAATATATAATATTATATATATATAATATTAATTATATAATATAAAATATTATAATATAATATATATATATTATTAAATATAAATCAGATCAGAGGACTTAAATTAAGTTTAATCGTAAGTCCTTGCAATATACAAAATAGTAGGCAACTACTTAGTTAAAGAATACATATATAAGATAATTATATATAATGTGCTTCATAAATTGTACTTCATAATACAATCGTAGTTCGGAAAGATAAGTGGCAAATGGAATTATTAAAAAGTCTAAAAATGGAATAGGAATCTTCACTTAGGTATTAACTCTAAATAAAAGAAAATTTATAAACATAAGATATAAATTATCGAAGGATGTAACTATATAATCAATGTGGACCCAAAAAAAAAAAATAAAAATCTTAAAGATGTGAGTATAAGCAAGCAGTCTGTAAATATAGCTAATCACAGTGTTAGGAAGTTAAATAAAGAATAAAGCTAATAAAATGCTGACTTCAAATAATATATAATATGAACAAAATCTTCAAGAAACTTTAAACAAATAAGGATAAGTACTGCATAATTGCTAATTTACTCATATTAGAGTATAGCGCACAAGTTTTGCCCTTATTTAGAAAAACCTAGGTATGCTGTGAGAGAGAGTGTTAACATAATGATGTCAACAAATATGATTCTTGACTCAATAATTATTAATGGATGAAAGCTAGTAAGCGAGAAGTCAATGAAGGCATCTAAGATCTTTTCTAATAGGAGAAGGCGATTTTTCATAGATATACATGTATACAAATCGTTATAAATATTTGCATGCATTGATAATACTGAGACCAGTAAATTCTTAGATTTCTTATAGTTGTAGCTACTACCAAGGAAAACCAGAGATTACAGAAAGAGAATTAGAAAGGTGAAAATCTTGATGTAAGAAAAATTCTATCTGTAATAGAGTAATGTAAATTTGTGTAATAGTGCTTTTACGGAGAAAGGTTGTGAGTGTTGAGCTCACTTTGCATCTATTAAAAATGAAAAGCTATCTGGGAAGATTATGATTGTTTGTGCGAGTGTCTTTCTGCATTAATTAGTTATATTCTAACTAGCCAAATTACGAAGATTATTAAAGTTAGTTATTAAATTAAAACTGCTATCTATTGTACTAGCTGGTTATCCCAACCTAAACTTATTAAACTCCTATTTTAGTTTAAACATCATCTCTAACTTATATTTTGCCATCTTTTACTAGGTTTATTAAGTATGATGCTGTAAATAATTATATGCGCCTATTGTTTACGAAATTACAGACCTGCAAATTAAGGGCAAGGGTTAGTTGTATATGTTGTCTTAGCCAGATGAGGACAGTGTTAACCTAATATTATTTAGTGACCTGAAACAGTCACAATTGAGACCATGTGTATTATATCTTGTCTGTTCCTTATCTCAAGTTTAGTCCTATCGAGGATACTACCAACCTTTAGAGAGGTGTGAGCGAGAGGTGATTTATAAATAGTGATCTTTTCTGAGTGGAATAACCATAGATTGGTGGCAAAAAGGACAATGAATATAAAAGTGAGTTTTGTGTTAAGTGGTCGAAATACCCAGCGCGTTAGATTGCCTCATTGCCTTTTCCATCCATGTGAAGTACAAGACAGCTTATGAAACCTTTATAGCACATCGAAAATGACAACTCCTAGCCTCAACTACGGTCTAATTAATATTAAAAACCAATCCATTTTTTGACCACGCGATCCTTACTTCACACACACGTAACTATCGTCCCATACATTGAGCTTTTGATCTCACATTTAGAAGCAACACCACCTAACACCATCCATGAGAGCTTCCCGTCTAGAATACCAATGATTCTATAACCGCCTGTTGCAAATCCATTAGAAAAAATCCTAAATACAATTTATTCTTCTTCTTCCGATCACATTCTAATCAATTTCAATTAAAATATTGACCTACAACAGCCTCTTATCCCACTAATCCTAAATGCAGCTTGTTCTTCACTTGAAGTCAGTCCTTCAGTCACTCGATGCACTCTTTCGAACCAAAATACCTAGCAATAATCTTCCCTTACAACACTTAAATAATACTAATCTCTTATTAGAGTTCCAAATCATTACCCTTTATTCCTCCCAATTAACTCTTACTATCAGTGAGAAGCAGCAATAAGCTGGTAGCGCCAAATTACTGCTTCTCCTCCAACCCTCGGAAGTATACAACATCCCAAGTTTAAAACAGACTTATCATTACACCTTAACCAAAATTCCAATCACAAATCACCATCTTCGGCCTCCGTTTAATGTATCTATTATGTTTTCCATCCAATAAATGAGAGTTGTATTATGCTAACACTGAAGCGAGATAATCTTAACCATTTAATTTCAACAATTCTCACCCTCTACCGTCGATTGAGCCTAACCTCCTTGACTGAGTGCATACCTCATGCTCGCCAACAATCATACCTTATTACCTTCTAATTAATATGTTTCAGCCATATTTTAAACCCATCATAAAGATTCATCTTATCATGCCTCCAATCAGAAGCCCATATTTATGCAGATTGTTTATTCGAGTGTTCCCTCCACACTCCCCTCTCATCGAATTTATCATCTTATGATTTGACGAAAAGCACCATCCCATATTCAATGTATATATATATGATATATAAGTTTATATTTTATTATTATGTATATGTATATGAAGTATTAATATACCGAGCTGTTGTTTATTTATACCTAAATATATTAGTATATTATTTTATATAAATGTATTCCATGATTATATATATATTGTATATACCCTTATATATATATATTGCATAAATATAGAATTTACATGCTACGATGCCTAGAGATGATGTCGTGAGTACACTATGATTTATTCTGAACTAGTATAGTTCACGTCTCCAATCTTTTTTGATCGCGTACCCCCCTAAGACGAAAATAATTTATAAGTTGTTTGACCTATTACAAGCCGGTATTATATCCTATGTCAAATTAATAAATATAATTAGTAAGATATAAATATTAAATAATATACGTACTAATATTAAATGATAATTAATATTAAAATTGTAGTACTATAATTGAGTTATAATGTGAAATAAAAAACACGAGCGTGAGCGATATAAGATAACCTAAACACACTCCCGCTGTAAACACATTATAGAACTCGAAGTGATTCGCATGAACCTTACTTCTTTGAGCCTACCGCTCAAGTATCATCTTGAATGTACCTCCCTGAAGTACGCGTACCCCACCTTGGTAATACACTGAGTCTTAGCTCTGACATTATTTTAAGATATATGATAAATTTAATTTTATAATTGTTATTATTATTATAACTGAGGGATTTATTTTAAAATATATATAATAATATATTATAATTATATATTATATAATAATATATATATTATATTATATTATATATAATATATTACTATTATATATATATAATTATTAATAATTAATATTATATTATTATTATATATATATATATATATAATATAAATAATTATATATTAATATATATTTTAATTATTAATTAAATGATATATATATTATATATATATAAATTAATATTATATTATTAATAAATATATATATATTATAATATATATATTAATATAATTATAATATATATATTATAATATATATAATATTATATATTAATTAATATATATATATAATAATTAATATATTATAAAATAATTATATAATTTATATATATATATATAATATATATATAATATATATTATATATATATTATATATAATTATATATAAATATTAGAATAAGTATCGAGTACCTATATATCCACTTAAATATAATATTACTCACTTTATTGGATGTATGAAGTATAATATATTATTATATATTATACTATATAATATTATATATATTATATATATATATCTATATATGATATATATATAGTAAATAGTAAATTGATTAATTTAGTCTCTCAGTACCTACTTAATAATATATATTAAATATATTATCGAGTATATATATAATAAATCAATTAGTATATACCTGATTACATAGTATAGTAATAGATAGAATATACCAAATACCAATAATATTTATAATATTACTAGAATATAATATATAATAAACTATATAATTAATAGTAGAATAACAAATAAATAGTATATATACTTTACCTACAAGAACACTTTTTGGGCTTCATGCTGCCGTAACGGAGAAGAACTTTGCGCCTGTAGCAAACGTGGCTATCTTGCTACGCGGCAGAGGCTCGCTTCGCCACCCGAGGGGGAAACCAAGCCAAGTAAGAAAATCTGTGTCATCGATGATACAAAATTGTTAGTGAAACCGTTACGTTTTTCGTTCTGTTATTTTTATTTTTTCCACCAGAAAAAAAAATACATGATTAATAAATAAATTCCCTTGGATGTATGATAAAATAAATAATTATGTATATTTAACTAACTTTTTTGTCATTATAGAATTAGTATGCATGTTTTATACATCAAAATAATGTTCCGGTACCGGACGCACATAATGGCATGAAAGGGCAATCTTCTTGAGTTTTCAATTAATGAATTGTGTTAGGTCCATCTATCATCAACTAAATCGATTACGAATATATATGGAGCATCCGTTTATAAATCATGAAAGTTCGTATATGTTAATAATTAATGTTAGATTAAAGAAGGACTCAATATTTTTATCAAATAGTGATACAAAATAAGATAGTATATTATTAGTATTATGAATAATATATTTAAATTATTTTTATATCTAAATTAAAATTATAATTATATTTAACCAGTTCTAAAATAAATGAAGATATATTATTGATATTATTTAATAATATAACTATGAAATAGTTAGTCTATTAGAGATAAATATATTTCCTTTCTTTATAAAGTCACTCTTTTGGATTAAGGTAGAATACAAGGGCTTATTATTGTATAATTTATTTGACAAATAAATATAATTATTAACATTTACACGGTAAAATGATTAAGTTCAAATGGAATATATTTGTTATATAAGAGGGTGGTATATATATAGGTATCACTAAATATATACATTTATTCACTTTTTATTGCATATATATGATTATAGTATCATAAGGTTATATGGTAATACATCTAGTACATACTGAGCTCTAATCATAGATCTATTATTTTTTCATTAATGATATCACAAATTTATATTATACACACTCAATCAGTTAATAATTATGAGTTGATTATATATTCATATATTATATATATATATCTTAAATCGAGTACATATCAAATATCATTATATTGACCCTCTTATATATATGGTCTTAAATAAAGCCCTAGTATCATATATTTCGGTCCTTGACTTCGTATAAATATATAGATAATTTACTTATTTTAACCATTAGGCCAGTATAGTTATAAATTGTAAATAAATCAATTCCATCTATTAATGTATGCCGTTAGCCTTTAGTTTTAGTATAACTTAAATATTATCCCTATATATATATATTGGTATATTATATACCTACACCTTATATATTTTAAATTTATATATATTTATTTACCTTAGTTTATGCTTATTTTTATATGACCGGTGAGTTATTATGTTATTACGTTTAATTATGTTTATATATGTTACTCATACTATATTATGCAACATAGTTATATATAGATTATTGATTAGTATTACTATTGTATTTGTATATAAATTTTATATCCATGAGAAATTAATAGTTTGTGAGTAATATAACTTCTATTAGTTTTATATTGATATATATATATAATATATATATATATATTATTATATAATTATTATCTTAGTTATATAGTTAATAAATTAATCAATCAAGACAAGTCCATCAGAGAGACCATTTCCCTGACCTTCCTTTATTTACCTGTGAACTGTGTATTCTTGTCTAGCCCTTCCCGAGTAAAAATATTTCTTAAAGGGTTGAAGTAAGGGTGCCTTTGTCACCTAACACCGCTAAATTTTAAATTGCTCGCACCTTTTTGGTCTTCTGACCTCTCGTCGGAACCCAGAATCTTTATGTATTTCAACCATTTGTAAAAGTAAATCCCGAAACACCTAACAAAATTATACTCATTAACGTCTTAGTGGACGAAAGCTAGAGTTAAATAAAAATTATCTTCACATTTCTCCTCGCTCCAACCCAATTCCGGATACAACACTTTTTTTTGGGTCGGGGTGTGTGGGTCTCAACGTTACTGCTTTTTGCAAGGCGGAGTGCTAACAATACCCGCCTGAGCTTAGAAAGCGTCTCTTCTCTCTCTCTCTTCCTCTCTCTACTCGTGCTCTGCTCTCAATATATAAATATAATTATAATATATATATATATAAGTAATCAATTAAATAAATAATAATATAGTATATATATATGTATCCATATATAATTTTGATGATATAAATCATATATTTATTATAAATAATAATTTACAAAATAGAATTATATATGTATAATACCTGTTTGTAGGTCATCGTAATTGTTGTATATCAGTGAATTTTGACTTGGAACTCTACCGCAAGCATTCTAGAAAGTATATGTGAAATAAGACTAATTGTAATTATCTTGATTTTCTTATGTATGATAAATCATATTTATACTATTATTTGACTACCATAATAAATAGGTACTTTACTTAATATATATATTAAAATAGTTACTAAAATAATATTATATATACCTCCTTTATTGTTTATATATATATATATAATATTGAGATAATACAGTGTGAGCTAATATCTAATTAGTATTAATCAAAGGCGGACCCACATCACGTATCTCCAATACTTCGTTGATCATGTATGTATTACAGTGAGTAATTAATGATGAGACAATTCCACGTTACCTTTTTTGTGAAGTAATAAAATAGGTCGAATCTGATAATTGAGATACATTATGCCACATAGAATACAAATGTGTAAATGATAATGTAAAATTGTAAACGAGACACATAAGTTAAAGATAATTCATAGCCAATGGTCTGAAAATTAATTGTAATATTTTTAAGTCGTAAGTAATTAATAAATTGCCGTTTTTGGCGAGTAACCCGCGCTCCAAATCAACTCTCCAAAATAAACGGCACGAGAAATTAACTGTAAGACATGTAGCAATACTTATTTCAGTTGAGATTTAATTTTTTCCTACAAAGATACTTTGCAGTACACCCTTTGACTTCATAGCTCTAGCTCCTAGGTAAACCTGAATAATCACTCAGTCTAATAGTCTTATAAAAAAATTCTTAAATAAAACATTAACTTGTTCTTGAATGTCACATTTTCGCCAAGGATAAAAATAATTTAAATATAAATTATTAAATTCTAATGTAATTTGAATTTTGAATTTAAAAAGAAAAACTCACCACCACCACACATATTAACTCATACACAAATCACCTAATTATTTAAGCGTAATATAACTATCTGTTAAAATGAGATTCGAGTAATACTCGTTAGACTTTCTGGCGTAAACTCAAGTATCTCATATAATTAAATTGATATTGTTAATTAAATAATATATATATATATATATATAAAATAATATATATATATATAATATAATATATATATATATATCATATATTATATATATATATATATATATTATATATATATATATACTAAATTAAAATAATATAGACTGAGTGAGAACATTCACTCTTTTTGTCACTTGAGATGCGTTTTTGAGAAAGATAAAGATCATTATCTATTCAGTATTCACAGTTTAGCAATAATAACATACTGTATCGTAATAAAGACGGATGTGTTTATTGAAATATATACTATGGTAATATTATTTTACTTTATATATTTATATTTACACTTATAAGTACTTATTGTCTTTGATATTAGCTTATTTAATGATATAGTCTCTGTAGTATAAAGATTCCTTATAAGAGATAGTTATATATTATAAATATATATAGGTTCCCACCTAATAGTTACCATCAAATTATGTAGTAGCCTATTGGGGAAGTCCTTATTAGTATGCAAATTATTTATATTCATAGATATAAGGTAAATACTATAATATAGGTACCTTATATACAATATAGTATAATAATATCATTAGATCCAATGGTAGAGAAGAGTATTTACTTTATGTCGGTTGTTTTTATAATATTATATTCACATTCATGATGAAGAGAGATCCGATGAATCGACGAGGTGGATAGAACGTACAACCAAGGTGCAGATCAGTTTGATGGTTGGGTAGTCCGCTATTATGCGCCCCAAACATCCGCAACACAGAAAAATTGCGTTATAGTCGCCTCTAAGCGATTCCTCCCAGCGCGTGATTCATACAATTACACCAACTGCCAACGCGAGTGCTAATCCGAATCGTCGCACCTCCTTTGCGCTATGCTGTATCTCTCATCAATACTTCCCGGCTTAGAATATAACTGTGACAGAATCTCCACAAACCAGTAATTAGTTGCCATCCTAATAGTAAATTTAAACTAAATAATAGAGGGTTATAATATATACAATAATAAAATAAAAAATTATCCACCTAGAAGAGTTGTAATATTATAGATATAGAATTGAGATAAAAATATAGTATCTAAAATCGTAACGAAAGAGATATTCCATCGTAAGCCTATACAACTCGAAGTAAATGTCCTTCTTCAATACCAGATATGTAGCAAGAAATATTGTTCCACTAATTGTGAGCGCTATAAAATACTTATAAAAGAGAGTAAAATACGTTTCGCTCAAAAATAATATTATAAGCAGGGCTAATAAGAGCCTTATATCCATCAATATCCTAACACTCTATCATAATTGAATGTTGATCCGTCACACAACAAAATAATGATGTAGATACCATATTACGATCATGATCTACATGGCAAGCAATATGAACAGGAATAAGAGAGTGTAAGATATGAGATTGTTAAACAACGAAGCCATCTAGAGCAAAATCGTGAATCTTAGTCCCTCAAGGTAGAAAAGATATGCTCACTTATTTTTTAGATGTTATGAATTATTAAAGTGGTAGTGTAATGCGTTCACCTGTCACAGATCACAATAATGCTCACTAGATAATCTGAAATCCTTTAGTCAAAATCATTCTTAATTATACCCTTTTGTTATACCTATTTTTGACTCATCTCCAATGCTCCAACAAGAGGATCTGTTTCGTCGCTAGACGATCATTTAGTAGGAATCCAGAATATATGCCTGCGACACATCCTTCAGATTCAACACTAGCTAATCGACTTATCGAGCGTCCTATCACTATGTATTAGTATTTTAATTTATTAGTGATAGTTTGAATTGTACCACTGTCTATATGAGTAGACTAAGGATGAGTATAGCTCAATTAGAGCAGATCTGTAGTTCTAAGAAAACAAACATCAATGGTAAGCTAAGAGACATTATTTTATTGATTAATTATTGTGTGGAGTGTCCACTGTCATTGACATATGAGTTGCTCATTTATATATGAACACAAGTCACACACGTTCAACCATAACATTATATAGTGCTATAGTTTGTATAAATATATTATTGTTTATATAGATATATTATTTTATTCATATATTACGTGATGAGTGATTCACGATTAGGTCTACGACCTTAAGAGAGTAGATTGTTTATGCGATAGTAAAATCTCACAAACTATTTTAATTTACATAATATTATTTCACTCATATATATATAAACATAATTTTTTTCTTATGTGCGATGATAAATATCTAAAGCTATTTATATACAAGTTATAAACGATATTGCTGAATCTAGTATAGTAATCACCTATCTTAGAACGTTAATGCTTGTGAGCTATAAAGCTATAATGATAACATCACAAAGCTTATAACTTAACAAGCAGGATATTCTTATATATTTATCAGATGCATTTTAACCATTTTAACTAAATGATTTCTAATTTTCTAGAGTTTATATTATTACTTATATATATTCGTATTACTATTACTAATTTTAGTATTTTAGAAGAAATAAAATACGAATTATGAATCACTGAAAGTACAGACCAATTTTCATACTTAAAATTTTTCTGGAATAGAATCGTAAGTTGTACGCATGTTCAACTTATATTCTGATAAGAAAGACTATTATCTACATATTTATCATATTACATTATAGTGAAAGAAATATTCTTTGTCTATTTGAGTATTAATAATCGTATAATTGAGAGAAATAATATTTATATGCTATCATTGCTTCGTTTATCATCACTAAATATCGTGTATCTAAGGATAATTGCCTGTATCGATATGTATTCAGATTTAATTTAGTATTTAAAGCTCTCTCTTATTAATTTTCCTCTCAATCTTCTTATCTCTAAAAAATAATGGATATCTAATTTCAATACTGTCAAATTGCTCATATGAATACTTTACCATTTTAATTTATTATATGTAATATTTATATATATCTGAATATTTATTTGCGTTTCTTCTATATATATTGAATTTACTTATTTCAATTTTGTCTAATTATATGTATTTATTAGAGTATTAATTACAAACTTAGCAACATAGCTAGTATTCCAGAATGAGTTATACATAATGTTTTAAGAGGAACTATTTATATTTATTTATATAGATATTTTGCTATTCTCCTAAATGAAAGATTTCTTGAAAATAAATGACTCGCGAGAGATAATTATTTAATTTATTTTATACAGCTTTATATATACAAAGCACTAATTGTTTATGAATCACGAATAACTTAATATTCACTTATTTAAATTTATATTCTTACTAGATTCTTTTATCCTCACTTATACAACTCATCTGAATATAAAACTAGAAGCCATCTAATTGTAAATCATAATATTCATGAGTTTACCACTCCCAAATGTAATATGAAAATTATTAAATGTCACTAGTTTTATTATTTAATCTAAGCCATTCATATAATATATATGAACCAATTTAACATATACCATAATTAATTGTATGTAGTAATTAACACAGAATTAAGTGAACTTTATGACTCAACATGACATAGGTTTCAATGTTTTCGTATCATCATCAGCTAATAATCATAATAATGAACAGTATTTATGATGCAGCTATAATTACCATCACACCAGACTAGTTCTCACATGTAAAATCACAGAGTTAGAGATGCTTATAATAATGTATGACCCTAATGACTCAATAGTCCTATCATGAATTCATTAGTACGTTATCACGGATATTCTAGAGGCAATATACATATTACAACAATTAATACACACTAGTATTTCTCTCACAAAATACTAAGAGCGCCAAGATCTTATAATACATACCTATAATAATAATGATAATAATATATACATACGTATATTTCTTCACACTGAGTACTATACTACTCAAGTATATTTCTATAATAATCCGTTAAACTAGTACGTGTCGACTTTTCACACAGAACAACCTTTGTGCAGAACACACATCATAGATGCACAAGAATACATATAATTTTAGATCTCCGCACATGTTGTCAAGTAACACGCGTTGCGTTACACATGTTATATATATGTACTTCAAGCACTTCATAGTGTCACCGCAACTACATTCACATGAGACGATGACCTTGATTATAATTGCGTTACGTCGCTACGCGTCGTTTCCAGAACTAGTAATCTGCCGCTAATCTGAGATCTGCCACTAGCGTTGGTTTTGCCACATAGCAAGAGCTCGTGAACGATCAATTCACTAATTACGGACTGTACCACTTAATAGTAGTCGAGGAAGTTGAGTACGCAACTAGTGATAAGCTTATATAATGTATTATAAAATTATATCTAATTTATGTATAAGTATAAATGATATTACATATTTCCTTTATACACTTATAAATATACCTTATCGAATATATTTATAAGGTGAAGTGAATACATAGTATCATATGTACATATTAGTAAGGCTTAATTGACTTCATTAGTTTATCGAGTGTTGAACTAACATTGATATGTAATAGTGGTAATTAAATTTATTTACTGAATCTGTTATATAATAATAATAATTAATAATATATTATATTATATATTAATAAATATTAATAATATATATAAATATAAACATATATATATATATTAATATATATATATATAATATATATATTATATATTAATAATATAATATATTATTAATATATATTATATTATATATATATATATATATATATATATAAATATTATAATATATATATATATAATATATATATATATATATATATATAATAATAAATATATATATATATATTTATATATATATATATATATAATATAATATATAAATATATATATATATATAATTATATAATATTTTATAAATATTATATATAATATATATATAATATATATATTAATATATATAATATTTATATAATATAATATATATATTTTTATTAATATATTGAATTATTTATATATATATTAATTATTATATATATATATATATATATATAATAATAATAATTAATAATTTAATATATTGATATATATAATATTATTTATTTTATTTATATTCTTAATTGTTATTATGTAACTAATATTTTAATTATTATTTATTATAAAATAATAATTAATAATTATTTATTAATTATAATTAATAATATATATTATCATTTTCACACGAGAGCTTATTTCAAACCTTAAAGTTATCATATTTTACTAATCTTCCCTAAAAAAGTTTGAATAAATAATGAAAAGTTAAATTGTAGTTAAAGAATATTTTATCATTTTATATTATATTATTATATTTAATTCTTTATTATTATATTTATGTTCCTATGTATAATATTATTTTAATTAATATTTACATGATTATCTAATTATATATAATTAATATTAATTTATAATTATTTAATATTTTTAATTAATATAAATTTTATATAATAATTAAATTAGATATATTATTATTTATAATATTATAATTATTATTATTTATATTATTTACATAATCAAAACTACAAATTATATATATTATTATATTATTATTAATATTATAATTATAATTAATTATATATAATATTTTACTATAATACAGCATAACTTGTATATAATTATTAATTATTATTGGTATTATTATGTATTATTAATTAATATTATTTAATAATTATATTTTAAATAATATTTATTTATATTTTATTATATTATTATTTAATATATTATTATATTTATAATTATTATTTAATTAATTAATCATCTTTATCAAAATTCTTATTTAAATTTTTACTATTACTAATATTTTAATTATTACATATATATTGATTCCCTTTATATAATATAATATATATATATATATATATAACTATAATATTATATACAAATACTTAAGCCTTTCTAACATTGTGTAATTTTTTAAATTAAATATAATAAGCTCATAAAGATTTAGAATATATTATATAATATATATAAAAAATATATATATACAATTAATATAATATATATATAATATATATAATATATAATATATATATTTAATTTTATATATATATAATATATTAATAATATTTATATTATTATATAATTATATATATATAATATTATATATATAAATAAATATAATATATATAATATAATATAATTAATTATATATAATATATATATTTATATAATATAATATTAATATTATATATTTATAATTATATATTTATATATATATAATATATAATATTAATAATAATATTAATATATATAATACATAATATTATAATATATAATATATATTATATATATAAATTATAATATATAAATATATATATATAATTTATAATATATATTTTATATAATAATATATTATATTATATATATATAATATATTATAAATTAATATAATATAATATTATTATAATAATATATTATAATATATAATTATAATATAATATAATATATAATATATATTATATAATTAAATATAATTAGTATAATAATAATATATTATTAATTATATAATTAATATATATATAATATATATTATATAATTATATATAATATTATAATATTATAATATTATAAATATATATTAATTAATATATAATATATAATAATATAATTATTAATTATATAATATTAAATATTTAATAAATTATATTATATATATATAATTATATATAATTATATAGATAATATATATATTAATAATAATTTATATATATTATAATATTAATAATTATATATATAATAATATAATTTATATATAATATAGTAATATATATATTAGTAATATATATAAATAATATTATATATATATATATATATAATATAATATATATATATTTATATATATATAATATATATTAATATATTATATTTTTATATAATATAGATAATAATATAATATATATAATATTATATATATATATATTAATATTAATATTTATATAATAATAATAATAATAATAAATAATTATATATATATATATATAAATATACTTATATATAAATTAATATATATGATAAAATATATATATAATAAGATATATGATATAATATATTAATATATATATTTATATTTATTTAATTAATATATATATTAAATATATATATATTATATTATAATAATATATTTAATATATAAATATATATATAAATATATTAATAATAATATATATATAATATTATATATATATTATATAGATAGATATATATATATAATTTATTATTTTAATATATATATTATATATATATATTTATATAATAAATATAACTTTAATTATATATATTATTATATATATATTCTATATATATATAATATATATATATTAATATTTTAATATAATATAGAATTATATTAATTTATATATTAATATATCATTTATTATATATAATATTTATTATATTAATATAATATAATATATATATATATATATAAATATATTATAAATTATATATATAATATATATATATAAAATAATAATTAATAATTAATATAAAATATATATATATATATAATTAATATAATATTAAATATATATTATTATAAAATATAAATATTATAATATATTATAATTAATAATATATTAAATTAATAATTTTATTATTATATATAAATATATAAATAATATATATATATATTATAATAATTAATATATATATATATATATATTATTATATAATATATATTAATTATATATATAATATAATTATATTAATATATATAAATATATATATTATAAATATATATATATATATATATATTATATATATAATATTATATTTAATATTTAATAATTATAATATATAATATTATATATATTTTAATATATTAATATATATTATAAATTATATATACCGTATATTTGCTGCAAATAGTTGTATATAATATATTATCAAATCACATGAAATACTCTGGCAGCATTCAGAAGTAAGCGTATATTATTTAAATCCTTAATGATATTAATATTGATTAAATTAATAGCTTATTATCCAATCCTGTCTCAACACGGAGAAGCAAGAACTAGTAATGAACAAAATAATTATATGTGAACCAGGATTTCAACTATTAATGATAACTCATATTTAATATAATTATTAACAAATTATATATATATATATAATATTTAGTATATTATATATATATAATATAATAATATATATATATAATATATAATTATTTATATATAATATATAATTATATATATATATATTGATTATTATTAAATATATTAAATTTATTATATTATAATAATAATATATATATATATATAATATTTATATATATATTTATAGATTAAATATTAATATATATAAATATGATATATTAATATATATTTATATTATATTATATATATTTAATAATATTAATTAATATATATATATAATAATTATATATATAATTATTAAATAATATAATTATATATATTTTAATATTATATAATTAATAATATAATATAATATATTTAATATATATATATATAATATTATATATATAAATAATTATTATAATATATATATATAATATTATATATATATAATAATATATAATTTATATAATATATAATAATAAATATTAAATTAATATAATTATATATTTAATAATATATATATATATATATTATATATCTATTATATTTAATAATTATATATATAATATTAATTATATATATAATATATATATATGTTATATAATCTTTATATATATTATATATTATTAATATATAATATTTTATATATATTAAATATTAATATATATATAATTATTATATTATTATATTAATAATAATATTTATATTTATATAATATAATTATATATTATTAATAATTTATTATATTTATATATATTATATATATATATATAATATAAATATATATTATATATTATATATAATAATAATAATTAATATATATTATTATAATAATATATTAATATTATATAATAGTATCTAATGAGTCCTAGAGTACTCATTGCTAAATCTTATTTGATCAACCTCCAAATTTCTAATCACCGTAAGCAGAAATATAGTACCAGGTATTAAAATAAAAATCATCTTTCCAAAGTATAATAGAAAGTTCGGTAAGTATAACAGTTGTGTTAAAGTTTATCTCAAGTATCTTTTTTAATAATATAGTGTCTAACTTATAACATTACAAATTGTGTAATTGCTCGAACTTTATGAATAGGATAATTTTACTAATCTCTAATTTATCAGTTCTTCCAAGATTATCATTATTTACAGTAGTCTTGTTGATCCAGCTTATATAAAGACAAAATTTCTCAACCCAAACAAAAAATTAATGAGTTTATAGTTATATGTATAATATATAAGTATGTTTACGATTAAGTAGTTTTAAAATCTATAAATTAGAATAGATATTTTATTAATTTTGCTGTTAGATTAATATACGTAATAATAAGCGTTATAGTTTAAATTTAAAATAATAAATATAGCAATATAAATAGCAATAAATTATCTGAAATTATAATTACGTAAATATATAAATCATGGTATACATTGATTAGAATTAATCATGAGTAGAATATTATGCCTATAATAAAAACATTTATACAATTTTATATTTCCATACTTTTTAAGTTTGAAGGGACAATGAAAATATTATATAATAAATAGACATATAATAAAGAAAATGAATTTAATAGTGAAGTAAGTAAAAATGTATACATGTTAATATCTATATTGAGGAAAAGTTAAGTCAAAATATTAAGCAAGGAAATATATTAATATATTAATGTATATATTAATAAATATATATTATTATAATTTTATAATAAATATATATTATTATTTATTAATTAATATAATTAATATATAATTATATATTTATATTAATTATATTTTAATAATTATTATATATATATATTATATATATTTTAAATATATATATATAATTATTTTATTAATATAATATTATAATAATATATATAATATATTAATAATATTTATATAATTATTATATATATATATATATAATATAATATTATTATATATATTATATATAATTATAATATATATATTAATAGTAATATATATATAAATTAATATTAATAATTAGATTGATTATGGTTTATTATAATATTTTGTGATTGTGTAGTATTGTTAAGTGTGTGGGTATTGATACGTTCATAGTTATAATAACACTAATATTTAACAAAGTAATATATATAATTTAATATATTAATTAAAATAAGGATCTTTTATAGAAATAAAAGCCACATTTAAGAGATAAAGTAGGGCGCATAACACAATATATAGTTCATAATATGCAAGCTGTATATTACGAAGTAAATAGTTAAAAATAAAATCAGTTTATATTAATTATATTTATTATATTATTATTATATTATTTATAATATTATTTATTATTAATTATTATTAATTATTATTATTATATATTATATTATGTATATTATTTATATTATTATTATTTATTATAATATTAATAATATTATAATTATTATTTTAATTAAATATAATATTATTTATATTATTATTATTGAAAGTAGCTAATAAATAAGTATTATTCCGATAATAGCTAGT
>JABUQX010093477.1:2500-15000 GCA_015478945.1 Trachelipus rathkii | reverse complement strand
CTATAATTTGGTGAAAGAAATATATTATTATTGTTATTATCTTGAAGAATAAAAATGAATATCGATACTGTTCAGTCCTCTTGCGGCATCGCCTACCTGGTTGATTCTTAACTTTGTGGTCCTCTGTCTGGTGTTGGTTTGTTTCCTATTGAATAAGCGTTGAGCACCCTAAGAAGTGATTGAGCTGAGATCTTAGCTTCAACCAGTTATATGTTAGCTTCCGAATAGTTTATTACATAAGATTACCAGCATTTTTATTAAACCAACTTTTACTATCATCGACTCCCGTAATACCAATAATAATGCCGTATAACGGTAAAAAACGGAAAAAAGAAAAGAAGAAGCTTCCGAATAAGAAATCAGAAACTCAAATTAGCAATTCGAGATAGATTTATCATCAACCTCTGGTAATACTGTGTCATTAACGGACCAATCAGGGTATATGGAAAACTTAAGTGATGTCATTCAACAAGCAGATTCCAACTTAGCTCGCTTAGTTACAAAACCTACATCAGAAAAAAACTTCCAATTCAGCACGGAAAACAGGCTCGTGTTCCTCAGTTAGAGGTGAACAGAGAAATGATACTGATAATACTTCTAATATTAAGCAATATTAATCAAACAAAGAGGATTCTCTTGATGTTCCAGAGTATATTCATTTTTTATATTTTATAACATTAGAAATATAGAGACAGTAAGAAGCCACATGGGCCTATGGAGACTGACCCAGTCAAACCACTAACCAAACATACTCGTGCAAATCCACAAAGCACCCTAGGGCTGTCAAAATCCTGTAACTAAAAATCCACCAATTTGGCTTAGTCAAAAAAAAAAAAAAAAAAAAAAAATGAAATATGAAACCCAAACCATCCATGTACCCCCAAAATCCATATAGAAATCTCTCTAAATATCTAAACACATACTAACAAAACTCTGAAAAACTTTTTGCTCTCAACCGACGTCTCAATAGACTATATGAACCCAACCCATCCATATACCTATCCAACCCTTTCTTAAATGTTGCAATAGAGTCATACTCAATAACCTTCTATGGCAAACCATTCCAAAATTTAAAAACCTTATTAATGAAAGAATGCTTTCTTATATCAAGATGGTAGCTTTCTTCTATAATTTGTCTTATTATGCTTCGCCTGTGTCTCCCGTCTTGCTCTACTATGAAGAATTTATTGGTCTATATTATCAGAATATTTTGTAGACGTGTATCATGTCCCCTCTGAGAAATCGCGTTTCTACAAGAAAACATTCCTAACCTCCTTCAGCCTCTCCTCAAGCTCTTACCCTCAAACCCAGAAAAATCATCCTTGTTGCTCTACTTGCACTCTCTCTAGCATATTTAAGTGTCTTCTTAAATAGAGGGGCTCGAAACTTGTGCACAATACCGGAATACTTGGCTAAAACAAGCTATTTACATACCTTTATAACTTCCTTGCTCTTGTTTATTAAAATTGCGATTTATTTTGCCCAGTATCTTATTAGCTTATTCCTGCTTCCAATCAACTGATCCTACTTCTTCCAATTTACCTTCAAGAGAGGAACTTTTCTTGGCCACCAGACTTCAAGCCAATCCCGATTCATATTGTAGTTAAAACTTATTTGGAACGTAACCTAGTGAAGAAAATTTATACTTATTTACTATTAAAAGTTAATTCCCACTTATTCTGCCCCCCAAGAAGTTTTATCAATCATTTTGAATCTTTATACATCCTTTCACTGTATTTCCTAACTCTGGTGGCACTTGGTATCATGCTGCAAACTTAGAAAAAGCCTTGCATTTAAGTCCCGGTCTAAATCATTTAATAATAATATGAGAACAATAGGGCCCCAAGCACCTAAGCACTGTGCGGACACCACTCTTCCACTATTTCCCAGTGATAACTTATTGCCAGTGTGTTGTTACAGCACTGTTTGCAGTCCCCAACCACTCTTTATCCAAAACCACGTTACCACTCCACCTATACCACATTTTAATAACTTTTCTTCATCAACCTTATGTGGAACCTTATCAAAACCTTGCTAAGTATAAATATTATTAATATTCAAAAATAATAGTCAAATTTTCTAAAAGGTTGGTCTGACCATATCTCTACCTTTCTGGTGAAAAACTGTAATTTGCTGTGAGTCCCATACAATACCTTGTATTTTCTAGAATAATTTTTTTCTATATGACCTTCAGTACTTTTCCAGAACCTTTACAACCAGATGTTAAGCTAACTGACCTATAATTTCCAAATCTTCCCTTACTACTTATAAATACGCAACAACATATGCCGTACCAGTCATTAGGTAACTCACCCAAATGTTTATAGATTGACCTCTTTAAAAAAAATAACAACAGTCTTTGCCTTGCAATTCCTGTTACTACGCCTGCCTCAGAATTCTACATATATGCCATCAGGCTTGCAAGCTTATTTGGATCAATTTAGTCTTAGTAATACGTTTTAATATATTTTACTGGTTAAATTCAAAAATTCTTTAAGCTCTAATTGTTACCATGCATACAAGAATTATTAGTCTCCAAATTATTAAAATGTTTCCTCAGTAAACACTGAACAAAATAAGCATTGAAAATGTTGGCCAGCTCCTTATCTGAACTCACTAAATTTCCCCCAATTTTTAATTGGACCAATTGTCCCTATTCTTACTTTGTTTAAATTTATAAAAGCTAAAAAATTTCTTCAGGTCCTTAATACTAGGACATTAGGAATATAGAGACAGCTAAGAAGCCAACATGGGCCTATCGAGGACTCCCAGTCAACGCCACCTAAACCAAACGATTCTCATTGCAAAATCCACAAAGCACCCTAGGCTTGTCAAATTACTGTAACTAATAAATCCACCAATTTGGCTTAGTCAAAAATTAAGGATATTATATTTGATACCCAAACCAATTCCACACATTGAATAACTAGGATGGGCCGGATAGTGAATAGCCGCGATACCGGGATATATCCGCGCTGAAGTTAACCGGCATATCCGGCCGGATATCGGATAGTGGAATTAGCCGGATACCGGATATCGGGCAGTCTGTTATATATATAGCGTCTGGTAGGTGTGACTAAATAAAAAATTTTTTTTTTTTTTGCCTCATGTCGCGGTATACTACAAGTTTTATTTTATATATTCTTTATATTCTGTCAGTTTTGATATTTTTTTAAAAAATATAATAAATTAGTTGTATGTTTTTTCCTTATATAGAATTTCACATTTGAAAAAAATGCGAGTTTTTTTTAATTTATTTTAATGAAAAGACTCAGAGACAAAATTTTTTTTTTATATAGACTTATCCCCATACTTGGACCACTTTAGGTATAAACTTCGGTCTCCCGACTCTCCCCTAATGCACTTTTTTGAAATTTTTTTTTGTAAATCACGGCCCTGTAGTCGGTCATAAGCACACAAAGAAAATAATAATTGTAATTCTAATAAATAGTAAAAGTTTCTCTATTTAAAGTTGAATATGAACGCCGGAGGGTTTTTTCCATTTTCCCAAAAGGCTGCCGACCGTTGGAGGGTGGTGAAGCGGAACCACCGATTGAGGGTGGACTCGACCATCTGTTTAAATTCGTCTTTTTACGTAGAAGTTCCACTCTTAAGTTGGAGTTGTAGTAAGGTTATACTAATCAATGAACTTTCATGAAAATTTTTTAAAATAATGAAATGTGCAATAATGATAAATAAAATTACGAATATAAATTATGTGGTCCAAATCAGCCCCCCCCCTCCAACAAATTTTGAGACACTTTTTTTGAACTCGTTTTTTTTTTTTTTTCTATTAAAATTTCATTTTTTATTAAAAATTTTACCCTTAATCTAAGTAACTTTTTATTAAATTTAATAAAGATATATAAATGAAGCAGTTTGAAAATAGAATAGTAAAATACGAAAAACAATGGTGGTCCGAGCCACCCTTCCATCAATTTTTACGGGGTGGTGAATCGGGACCCAAGTTTTAGGCCCCGTTTTTTTGCCGCTAATACTGCTTGGATCAAAAAATTTTTTAGAAAATTAGGCTTTCAGTGTAACCACTGAAAAAAATAATTAGAATATAGATCCAAAATTTTTGATTACTTAAAGAAGCTCTCAAAGAAAATTTTTGATACCTTAAAGAAGCTCCCAAGGAAATTTTTTGATACCTTAATCCCAATAAAAATTTTTGATACCTTAAAGAAGCTTCCAAGAATCAAATTTATGTCTAAAATATCTAATTACCCCGCGTGCTAAATCAAATGAGCAAATTTTTTTTTTTTTTTTTTTATTATTTTTATTTTGTATTTAGAGCTTGACCCAATCACCCCTCCTAAAGAGGCGGACCTGGTCACCATTATAGCTATATTTTTTCAGTGTATACAGTTTGAGTATGTTAGCTTAAAACTGGCAAACTAAATTTTTTGTTCCAAAACAGTGCATAGTGGGTAGTTAAATCTCTGGGCCTAACTTGGCCGATTCATCACCACCCCCCCAATAAAAATTGATGATGTCATTATAAAGTTTGCGCTGGGAGGAGGGCGGGGGATTTTAGTTCTGTGTTTGGGGTGTTGGGGGTTGAGTATATTGTGGATGGATGGGTTGGATTGAGTGTTTGTTTTCGTGGGAAAAAATTGTTGGTGTCGTGTCCCTTACCATGATTCAAGTAGGTAGGATGGGCTAAGGATGTGTTGGTCTCGATGCATTTAAAATGCTGGATGGGTTGTTTCGTACAGTCCAGTGATTTAGTGCTTAGGGCAATGTTTTGTAAACCTGGCAATTATTTTAGTTAGATTTGGATATCTGGATTGAGTGGGAGCATAATTTATTTATATTTAGTTTCTGTGGGAGGTTTTTTGAGATTTTGTGTAAGCCGTGTGTTTTCTGCGCTGAAGTTGTTTGGGAGAAGTTCGGACGGGGTCCGTTTAATTCTCCGTTGGTTTGGTGGTTGAGGAATAAATTTGGTCATGTGGTGGAAGAAAGTCATATAAGTGGTCGTAAGTGAATCCTAATATTTTTGCGGTTTTGTTTAGGGGAAGGGGTTGTTGTTCAAATAACGTATTGGGTTGGAATGCAGGATTGTGGCGTCAGTGGTTAGAGTGGTCGCGTAATGGATGATTTAAGGGTGGAGCTGTCATTTTTCTATGGTGAGGTAGCCAAGTCTAAATAAATTGGTAGGTATTCTTGGGTGTGTGGTGGCCCCTTGTGTTTACAAGGATGTTGGAAATAGGACTTGATTCGTCTGCGGTAAGAATTAGTTTGGTATGTGGTATGGGCAGATCGCTGTAAAAGAAGATTGAAGAGGAAGCTGGAGAAGAGAAATGGCGCCCTGTGGTACGCCGGTTTTGTAGTTTAATGGAGTGGTGTGAGAGGGTGTTTTTATGAGGACTTTGGCATATCTATTAGTAAGGAAATTTGAAAGCCATCTTTTTTATTTCATTGTTTTGGAATAGAATGTTTTTGTGTATAAGATATATGTGGGGACAGTGTCAAGGCTTTTTAATGTCGATGCGTAGTATGGTCTTGTGTGATGGGATTGGTTTGAAAGCCATTAATTATGTGTTGTGTGAGGGAGGTGAGGCTTTGTTGTTTGAATGGTTTCCTTGTAGAAGTCCATTGTTGGGTGGAATTTCTGGAGGTGATGTGTGGGATATTTTTTTAATTAATTTAGTTCCCAGCAGTACGTCTTAGCTGATTCCTGTCATTCGGATTGGTGCTAGATCATGAGAAGAGAGATATGCAGCGAAGTCGAGGGATCGGGGAGATTGGGAGTCTTTTTGTATGGTTTCAATTTCGGAGTAATGACGATGCCTTGTTTCCAGATTGGCCTGTATATATAACTAGCGCTAGGTCAGCTGGGGTCCTGCTATTGCTGATAGCTAACAACATCGGCGCCAACTCTCAGCGTAATTCGTCTACTCGCTGCCCAATGCCTCTTACCCTTTATTAGCACTATCCCGCTATACTAACAATCCACCTTTACATATTCATATGACTCTTATATCTCTGCCTTCGAAAGTGTCTAGTCTATCACAAAATTTCGCCTCTTGATGAGAAGAATTTGGGCCTTTTATTCCTGCCTATGTCGTTTCAGGCGATGCGAACGTTTTAGAATTCTATCTTTACTGCACTTATACGAAAGGATATCGCGTACCTGGCTGGTTGAATTTTTCAAGGGTTTGATTGTCTCTGATTATCATGTTGTGTGTAAAGTAGGTGGAGGGTGTGATCTGAGAAGTTTTTTGAGTGTTTTTTGTTAACTCTTTTATATGAGGAGACTAGTTTACGGGACATATGGTTAGCGTAGTGTTTTGCGAGGCTGTCGCTTGTTGTTTTGAGGAAGGGAAGGGGGGGAGTTGTCGGGCAAGATTGGATTCGGTACGCGTGAGGGAGGGGGGGTGGTCCCCCTGCCTAGCCAGAGTGCCTGAATCCACCTGCGCCTATATACTGCCTCAAGAAGAGTACCCGAGGCTCTGTATACAACACACACAGACCTATTGCCCGGCTGCGTTAAATCAGGCCCTTAATAAGAGCGATCAGAGAGTATCTTCACTAACGACGTGGAACGCGAAGACATAAACTTATCGTAATATTACTATCTGTAAATTGTATAGTAGTGTTAGTCGTTATGCAGATTAGAGATCTGGATGGTGGTTTAGTTAGTAGATTTGGTAGTGGATTTAAGTTGGTTGGTATGCGTCTGAGTTTCGGAGGAGTTTCTTTGTAATAACGTTGACTGATTTCGTCGGGATAGGTTTAGGATGAGATTTCGTGACCCCTTAGGTTATGTACGAGGTGGCTGGATTTAATGAGTTGTGTTGTTTAAATTGACAAGATGGAAGGTGTTTAAGTTGTTATTCAGGTATTGTGTAAGGGTTTATAGACTTCAATAGTTTAGTACAATTCTGTCCAGGTTAGCTTTTTTGTAGTTTGTAGGAGTAAATGTGGTTCTTCTTTTTTTTCGTGGGTTTGGTGAAGGGTGAGGTCATTGAATATCGAGGTAGGGAGAATTGATTCGATTGCTAGGGCGTGTTGGTTGAATGTCCCAGGTTGTTAATCTATGTAGGGAGGGGGGGAACAAAAGCTTATTGTACGTCGTAGGTGAGGTGGAGATTGGTTGGCTTTGGGGAGGATTCTGTGGGAGTTTTTTGGATTGAAGGATAAATTCAGGATTCCAATTCATTTAAGGTATATGGTGCCTGCCTAGATCCCGCGGTGATCAGGATGGATTCCTCATACCAAGCAGTATGGTGGTGGGCATTTAAGTCGGCCTCCACAGATGAGATTGGTCATGTACTATGTTGATAGGGTGTGTGAGGTTGATTGGGCGGTTTCGGGGGTGGTCGAGGCGTGGCGAAAATATAAAGGTTGAAGAGGTTGTAGGTGGTCTTGTCAGGAAAATGGAACAAGATTGGGATTTTATTAATCGGCGGGAGTGGTTATTGTCATGGACAATTAGTAGTTGTGTATTATGTTATATGGTATTGTGTGTGGATAGTGTTTAAAGGTGAGTGTGAGGGGTGGCAGGGAATATATGCATCTAACCAATAAGAAGTGGGAGAGGGGTGTGTTTGGCGAGGAGGCTTCTGGATGATAGCATGTGGATATGTTTTTTTCAGGAAATGGTTTTAAGTTCTATGGATTTTGTTTGTTAAGCCATTAATAGAATGTGTAGTATTTGAGTGTTGGGATTGGGTTTGACGGTAAAGGGGTTTGGTTGGTGCGGTCGTGGGCTTACCAGTTCACAAGTGTAGCCCTTATTGAATCTGGGGAGGCGGTCGCGTAAATGGATGAGCAGGACGGTACCCCGCCCATTCCTAGCCATCTAATGCACTAGGATGCTGTTTTGTAGTCGACTTGTGTTGTTTGAGCAATAGCTGGTCCTACTAGTAAATTAGGCGCGGTTCCCGTTGCTCTCGACATCTCGCCGACCTTAGGAGTAGCTACTTCTCCCTACAATGAGAGTATAAGAACAGACAGAAAAGGCAATTAGAATAGACATCAACATCTGAGAAAGAACATAACTATTTAAAGTAAGTGTATTAAAAAATGACCTGTGGGCCCTGGCCCAAGTCCGGTTCCTTTTGGCAGTAACCCTCCTGGTGGAAGGGGGAATTGTGTAATCTTGACAGTACCCCGCCCCCGGGCAGAAATTCTGATATCTTTCCCGAGGTGTGGTCCTGACGGTTGCCCCCTCTTGACGGGTTACACGACACTCAACGCTAATAATATATATATATATAAAATTATAATATATAAATAATAAATATATAATATAATTATAAGATAGTTAATATATATATATATATATATAATATATATATATCAATATATATATATACTATAATATATTATTATATATATATGATACGCCCAACATATGGAAATAATTTTTGGGGACGGGCAGTTTAATAAATTGTTAGATTTTTTGAAATTAAAAAAAAGTGTCTTTTCAATAGAGAAAGGTTTTTTTTTTAAGTAGCAAAATAGATATATTTTTAACCATAATTAAAAATTAAGAAATAACTACACCTACTAGTCAAAAAAAATTTCCCAAAGTTTGGAAAAAAATTTTTTTTTTTTTTGCCAAAAAAATCTAAGACCCCGTGAATCTCGTAGAATTAAATAAGAATTTATGAGTTAGACATATGGGAACGTCTAATTGTTTAACATGTTTCCAGTAATAAAAATTTAAAATATTAAAATCTTATTTTTAAAGTTATTAAGTTTTTTCAATTCCGGGGGAAAAACCGAGCTCGGGCGGCGGGAAAAGACCGGTCAGATAATAACCTTTTAAAAAATGTCTTTTTTTTAGTTTTCAATAAAGGACGGTTTAAATTTTATGTATGGGAGACTATAAGACATTTGTTTTATGTTTTCTATACATATCTCTACTTTGAACAGTAGGCATAAAAAAAAAGTTTCACGTTACTGGCAGTATCATCACTCGATATAAAAAGAAAAATAAAAAAAAAAAAAAAAAAAGCCTATTTTAATAAACAACTTCAATTTCTTATTATTATATACTATTAATAAGTAATTAATAGTTGATTTCATAATTTAAAATTTATAATTTATTGGAACAATCAATTTATTTCGTCAAAAAGTTCCACGTGAAATGTGCGTGAGCGAGTGAGCACATCATACGTCTCTCCACCTCCGAACTCGTATCCAAGGAGTGAGACAGATACTGAGCAGCACTCTACACTACAGGATCCAATCGTATAGTGACATCGCAAGCCTAGCATGATCGATCACCCTGATCGAGCTTATCCACAATTATTAGAAATTATTGAAAAATTATATGTCATAATCCATTTTGTCAATGCTTTGCATTAAATGCCCAAACATTTATGGCATTAACCATTCCAAAATTTGTGAGAAAATTCAGACAACAGCAAAATGGTTAATAAAAATCTCTGCCCTTCAGATTGCTTTGCGAATTTAAAGTAAGTCTGCAATCCTCTTTGATTTTCTTCAACATTTCGCATTTAAATAATATTTAGTTAGGACAAGCACAAAAGAATAATATTAGATGACCGGGTTTTTCCGAGATTCAATTTTTGAAAATGAGAGGAATTTTTCAAAAAATTTTTTAAAAAATATTCATTTCGAATTTTTATTATTTTCATTATTCTAAAACATTAAGGAAACTCTAAATGGAGCAAAAAAAACTATTAATATAAGATATAACTTAAAAATGTTTCATATCATTAAAAAAAAAAACTGGTAAATTTGACCCCGTTTCCCCCATTTCGGTAAATATATATATATTAGAGTATATATATAATATAAATATTATATAAATAATATGAACATTTACATCTTTAATATATATATATATATATATACATATAATTATATAGTATATATATCATGGGTAGTTCTCCAGAAATTAGGTGCCCCCCCGTATCTAAAAAAAAAAACACTATATCTACATAAAATACTTAATATATTTTTTGAATTTCAGAGTCAAATAAATTGTATTGCAACTTGAAAGAAAAAATTAATTAATTATTATTTTAACAAATAACTCCCAGAAATGTATGGTATAGTTAATCCGAGTTCAAACTTATATTAAAACTGCTACCCATAAAAAACTAAACGTTTTCCTTATATCTTTTCAATACTTGGAAGGGGGGGGGTAACATGAAGATTTTGATGCTCAGAATGAATCAAGGATGTTCATATAAGAAATAAATTGCATGATTATTTCAACTTTCTATTGATCCAATGTTCATGAAAAAAAAAAATTTAATCTCTCTAGGACATAGACCATCTATGTATCATAAATGGGTGGTGGGGTGTGCGCGAATTAAATCTAATCTAAACATGAAAAAGAAAATATCTGGAGACTCATGACTTTGGAACCAATGATACACGTGCGGGTTGCCACCCTGTAACGAGAAATTCATCGTTTTACATGAAACCTAATTATAAATGTACTTTATCTCACTCAGACTCACCCCACTCGGTATAATGTCAGATACTCAGCTTAATGCTTACAGCCCACGACAACCTCACATCGTCCGCATCCGTGCGATCGAACTATCCCGAGCGCCATATAAGCGAGCTGTACATCGCTTCCACGTACACGAGCGCGACACTCCTCACGGGATAATAACCATAAGATTTCCAATTGTCAGTTATTTTTATTCAATTATTTTTGACCCACATATTTAGGTTGGTTACTTTTCAGTAGGTCACTGTCTTACATCATGTAGTTTGACATAAATTTATATTACGTACTATGGGTCCTTACAAAAAAAACGTTTATAATATACAGACATGTTGTTTCTCTTCGGTGTTAGGTTACTATCTTACATTCTGTGGTTAAATTAAAAGATTGTGTTGCCCCTCAGGTAAAAGTTAAAAATGGTTGTTGAGTTAATTTTCAGGGACCTACTTTGAGTCGTTTTACAAAAAAAGGACTAGGATATGGCTGACTATGTTCATCCTTCTTCAAGATCACGGGTTTGTCGTACATTCTATAATTAAATTTAAAAAGCTATTTAATAGAAAGTGAAATCTAATGAGTACAATGTTGATGGCTTAATTCCAATTTTCATTATTTTTCAATCAAATATTTTTGATCCAAATTTCAGTTGGTTACTTTTACAGAAGGTAACTGTCTTACATCATTCAGTTTGACATAAATTTTAGAACGGTATTATGGGGTCTTACAAAAAAACGTATATTTATAGAATATTAAGGAAATATTTTGATTTTCTCTTCATTAGGTTACTATCGTACATTTTGATATCCAAAGCTCACAAATATAGTGACCCCAAATATGTTATGCAGCCGCGCCTCATAGCGATATATAGAACCAGACTCGATTCTTAGAAGAAGGGTCGATCTATACTCAATTTCAGGACCTACTTTGATATTTTTTATACAGTATATTACTAAATAAAAAGATAGGTTAAATTATTAGACATACTGCAGGTTATTAGTTGAATCTCTATCGAATATAGAGTTTCAAACTGTCTAGTTTACTAATTACTATATTAATATGTATTATTAAAATTAACTGAATAATGTGCATACCTTATACCACAGTTTAAAAATTAAAAGGTTATACTGAGATAAGTCACAACGATTTTGATTGCTATATTTATCCTTCAATTTATTCTAATATTTCAATTCAAATATATATTTGTAGCTTAGAGATACCACATTATATGAAGTTTGGTACTATTTATAGTTTAATCATGAGATAAATGAGCTCACAATTATTAGTATCTGCTACAGATCATGAGGAAGGTCCGGTTCAAAAATACCGTTCAATTGTTGCTCTGGTAGAACATGTACACAAAAATAGAGAGGCATCGTTTTATGCCAGAAAAAAAATATAATAAATGTAAAAATGCATGAGCGATGCCAACATGCCGAGGAAGGCTCAATAAACTCAGCGAACGACTCAAGAGAGAAATACAGAAGTAGCGATGGTATGTGCTCTAGCGAGAATTCCAACAGAATGGATGAGGCCACAAAGTGTTACTTATCAAAACTTATGGCTGAGAAATGAAAACCCTAGATGTAAGAGCAAAACAATATCTAAGAGCAACGCAGAGTAAATATATACTTAAACTGTCATGTATGTAGGAGTTTAAGGGACATAAAAATAATCGCTTAGATAAGGTCACAAACAAAAATTAACAGATATAATTGTAAAAATCAAAAAAAAAAAAATGAGCTAGAATAAATGACCGTAAACGAAAAAGAAGATTTTAAATTGTGGAAATGAAATTACAACAATTGAAGGAGTAAACTGGAATATAAATATCAAAGAGATTATCCACTGGACGTATCCAGATGATCATTCATATAAAGAAATACACGCTAATTATATTGCTAAAAGGTAGAATCCCGTTTTCAAAAATGTACTTTATTGTGTCGGCACTTAACTCGTAATTAACTTCGGTAGTGAATTCTTGAACTATATAAAATGTCACTCAATTGAAATATTATGATGGGAATAATAATAATAATAATAATAATAATAATAATAA
>JABUQX010093476.1:55000-75000 GCA_015478945.1 Trachelipus rathkii | reverse complement strand
TTGTATTTAATTATGTATTGGACTTACATGAAATTACAAGTTATCTCCCTTCAAAGTAAAGTATGACCCTTGCGAGGTTACACAGCGGTTCCAATGTTTCTTCCATTGTTCATAGCAGTACCGGAAGTCATTTTCCAGAAGTGTGTTTAGTTAACGTGTTACAGAGTATTTTTTTATGTTTTCCATCGTACCAAAATGATGACCCTACAACTTCATTTTCAACTTAGGGAAGAGGTAGAAATCGCACGGAGCTAGATCTGGGCTGTATGGAGGATGTGGAAGTACTTGAATGTTTTTGTTCGCCAGAAATTCCATAATTGAGAGCTCAGTGCGAGATGGGGCGTTATATATATATATATATATATATATATACATAACTTACATCTAGTGTCATCTTATATATATATATATTTATATATATAACTTTATATATATATATATATATATATATATATATATATATATATATATATATATATATATATATATATAAACTGCTACATGAACTTACATCTAGTGTCATCTACTCAATGAATGAATTAGTTCTTAAAAATAGAATAGCATCTGCCAGGTCCTCCTTCATTTTTCCTCCTAGGTCTGATTTTATAATGCTAAGAGCAGAAAAAGCCCTCAACGATAACTTGCTTTGGATGTGATCAATAACAGCAATTGCAGCTTCTGTACAATGTCTGGATACTTATCGATGGCCTCTTTTAATTTAAGCTTCTAAGTTAAATCAATTTTTTCAACTTCTTTCTGTGCAGCAAAAATTTTTTAAAGCTATGGAATATTGTGTACAAGGATGAGGAAAACCTGACCTTTTTCTGCCAGTCGAAGCTTTTGACTAAACTCTTCAATATCTAGAAGTTTTCATACCATCTTCTGAACTTTCTGAAAAATGACTTGGGAAGGTAGTAATGGGGATAGTTACCATCACTTACAATATGTTCAGATGTATTCTTTTCTTCTTGAACTTCTTGCAACCTTTTGATACAAATGGTCACGTTGCAAAGTGCAGATTTAGCTTTTTGTTGTTGATCTTCGTACAAGTGACGCAGATAGGAATTAATATAAACAGCAGCTAGTATAGAATACCATTGTCAATGAGAGAAATTTCTCTTCGTACCTTGGAGTTTATTATTTCTTCAGCATCTTAAATATAGATGGTATAAGGTTGAAGGTTGAATTCATTAGAATATAATCCAAATTGAAACATAAAGTGCAGGTTAAAAAAACTTCGAAGTTTGCAATTGCATTTTGTGATGTGGAAGTCGCAAGTGAGTGAACTTGTTTGAAGCGATTGAAGTCACTCACAGAGTCACAATTCATAACTTTGTCAGCTCAAAATTTTCTGTTTCCAACTCCACTATCTTGAAAGTTACTCCGACTCCGACTTCTTGAAAATTACCGACTCCGACTCCGACTCCGACTCCACCCTCTTGAAATTTACCGACTCCGACTCCGACTCCGACTCCACCCTTTTCAAAATTACCGACTCCGACTCCGACTCTGACTCCACCCTCTTCAAAACTACCGACTCCCCGACTCCGCGACTCCGACTCCGACTCCACAACCCTGGTATGAAGCAAAATTTAACGTAATTAAAACGAAAAAGCTAAATGATTCAAATACTACAAAGAAATGGACCGTTTTGTTTTCTTTTAATCAGTAGTGTAAGATGGATTGATTTGCTTACTTATAAACATAATATTTAAACTATTTAGATGTAAAGTGTAAACCACAACTTAAAACTACTCATTCCCTAACTTCTACGATCTATATAAGAGCTAATAACAAAGTAAAGTAAAAAAGAAATTTAATGGCGTTTTTGGAGAGGAAAATCAAAGAACATTTAATTTTACACTCTCTTGTATAAGCAAATATTTAATATATATATATATATTTATATATATATTATTATTATTATTATTAATTTATATATGGGAAATAAATATATATACAGTCATATCGTTATACATATTTTCTTATTGTGCATATATATATATATATATATATATATATATATAATGAGGATTAGAGCAAATAAATAGGAGGTAAAATCAAAATAATAAGGTCATAAATAAATCATTTTAACAATAAATTTATGAACTTATTATTTTGATTTTACCTCCTATTTATTTGCTGTAATCCTCAAGATTTCATACCTAAGGCTTCATTATTTATAATATTCCTTCTAGCGTCTTAAGCTAATTATTACTATATATATATATATATATATATATATATATATATATATATATATATATAGATAGTATATGATATATATATATATTATTGTTATTATTATATATATATATATATAGTTATATATATATATATATATATTATATATATATGTATGTTTTTATTGTATATATATTCTTGTTGTTATTATTTTTGTTATATATATATTTCGTTATATATATATATTATTAGCATATATATATATATATATCAATTTTATATTTATATATATATATATTTTTTATGTTTTTTAATTATTTTTTTAGTATATATATATATATATATATATATATATATATATATATATATATATATATATATATATATATATATATATATATATATATATATATGGTTATTCCCCTTGATCTTACTCCAGAGCAAATTTTGAAGGGAAATTTAAACAAGAGAATATAAATATCCCGTTTAGTTTTTTGGATTTATACCTATATAAAAAAAACAACATTTAAATGTATTTTGAACTTCACCATAGTCAAATATATATATATATATATATATATATATATATATATATATATATATATATAATATATATATATATATATATATATATATATATATATATATATATATTCAAAAACTACAATAGCTACAGGGAAAAGGAATACATTGTTGGAATCCTGGTAAAATTTACCGAGGAAAATGTAAAAAAAAAAAAAATCTCAAAAACTACAATAGCTACAGGGAAAAGGAATACATTTTTGGAATCCTTGTAAAATTTTGGTTAGGAAAATGTTAAAAAAAAATAAATAAATTGGTTTTTTTGGGGGGGAGCTCGAGCCGGCGGGGGACATAGTATATATATATATATATATATATATATATATATATATATATATATATATATATATATATATATATATATATATATATATATATATATATATATATATATATATATATATATATATATATATATATATATTATTATTTTTAAATAGTATTACACGTTATGTGGGGGGCTCGAGCGGACGGGGAACGACAGGGGGGGTACGTTTTCCATACCCCGTAGGGGAGGGGCGGAGGAACCCCCGCGACACCCAAATACCAAAGAGCGGGGGTTCCGGAGACCCTCCCCGGAGGTGGGGAAATAGTCCAACCCCGTAGTTCCCCGGAAGGCCGAGAGACCCCGACTCCTGCCTTGGTGGGTATTCGTTAGTTAAAAACAAAAACAAAATTTTTACTAGAAAGTTTATTTATTTTTTTAACGAGTAACGTATAAAAATTTCTTTAAATAGGCTTTCTACTCATATTACTATAATTATTAACAATATTTTTTTTTTTTTTTTTTTTTTTTGTGACCAAATCGTCATTGCCGAAGAATGGGTGATCTGAGATTTTTTTGCACTTATTGCATCTAAAATAGTATTTGTTATTTATTTTTTTACGCAACAATATATTTGACATATCTCACATAACTCTCCTGTTTTATTATATTGCATTCTTGGAGAAAATCTAATTAAACATATTCGTTTCCTGTTATTTTAAAAATATCGTCAGGTTTCATCTACGAGTTAAGCTACGCAACGGTATGGCTAGGCTAACACTAGCCTAACTAACAACAGTCAATAAATTAATAATAAGTTTAAACCGCATATTTGTAAATTCGATGTGGAGTTTAAAAAAATGCGAAAAGAAGTCTTTTTTTATAAATTATAAAAATAATAATGTCTATAGAAGGGAATAAAATGTATTATCCCTCTAAAATAATAAATTCGGATTAAATTTCCCAAAACTTTTTTTTCGGAGTAAGATCAAGGGGAATAGCATATATATAGAGCAGCAGCATAGGCATATATATAGGTTATATATATATATATAGATCATTGATATTATTATTGTTATTGTTATATACATATATTACATATATTATTATTGTTATACATATTATATTGGTTATGCCATACATATATATATGGTTGTTATATAGTATTGGTATTATTCATATATTATTATATATATACATATTATTATATATATATTATTGCTTATATTATTATTATATTATTATTATTATTATATATTATATTAGCATATTGTTACATATATATTACATATTATTGTTATTATTATTATATTATTATTATTGTTATGTTGTTGTTACATATTATATTAGCATAGCTAGCAGTTAGCAGCAGTTGAAAGAGTTATATATATATATATACATATATATATACATATTATTATTACATATTATTAATATTATTATTGTTATATATATTACTATACATTTATATTATTGGTTATTGCTGCTATTGTTGGTTATTATTACATATACATACATTACATATACATACAGCACAGTTAGCATAGTTGGCTGGCTGTTATTATTGCTGAAGGCTGTTATATATTGGTTATGTGTTGTTATTGGCTGCTGGTTATTGCTGGCTATTATTATTATTGTTATTATTATTATTATTATTATTACGTTGTTGGCTGGTTATATATATAGTTATTGTTATTATACATATATATATACATATTATATATATTATTATTACATATGCTATTATTATTATTATTATTATTATATATTGTTGTTATTGCTATTATTATTATTACTATTACATATTATATTATTATTATATATATATATATATATATATATATATTAGCATATTATTATTGTTATTATTGCTGTTATTATTATTATTATTACATACATATATATATATTACATATACATATTATACATACATACACATATTATATATATTATACATACATATTATTATTACTACTATATATATATAGTTATATATAGTTATATATATATATATATATATTGTTATATATATAGTTTCCGCACGAAACCCACGTAAGATTAAATCTTTTAAATATTAAAATGGTCTAAAGTTATATATATATATATATATATATATATATATATAGTATATATATATATATATATATATATATATATATATATATATATATATATATATATATTATATATATATATTATTATTATTATATATATATATAAAAAGTATATATATAGCAAAGCATATATATATATATATATATATTATATGTATTTTTAATGTAGATGTATTGAGGAATAAAGGAGCAAAATTTTAGCAAAATTTTTTTGAAATAAAAGTACTCATTCCTTATTCAGTATCCAATCATAAAAGGAGTGTTTTCTTCTTATGAGGTCCAATAATAATAAATATATATATATATATATATATATATATATATATATATATATATATATATATATATATTATATATATATATATATATATATATATATATATATATATATATATATATATATATATATATTAGTGATGCATGTCACATACGCATCCACATTCTCACTTATAAAATACGGATTACTTGCATTCTATTAATTCGCCTTCTATTTCATTAATTTCTTTACATTTTGAATATGTTTATTATTTATTTTTTCTTTAGGTTAAGAGAAGTTATAGTTAGTATATATGTTATAAATACATATAAATATATATATATATATATATATATATATATATATATATATATATATATATATATATATATATATATATATATATATGAGGTCAAAATATGAAGGAAAATAAATAAATAACTTCAATGTTAATGTGGGTAAAGATGAAATTGAGGAATGATATGTAGATACTTGTAAGTGTAAATGTGTGCAGAAAGAGTGGGGGAAGTGTTTTGAAAAGAATTGAACAAATGTTTTAATATTTTTAATAGGAATGAAAAAGGATGCTTATTAGGTGATTTTAGTACAAAGGTTGGAAATGTAGAATTGAAAGCAACATTTGCCTCTTTTGGAGTACAAGGGGAAAAAAATTATTGAAAATTATTGCAATTGTCTGCAGCTAGGGAGGTGATAACAGAAAGTGATTGGCTTAATTAAAGCGGTATACACAAATAAAAATACATAAGCTAGCGAAGTTACCGGTGATCGCGCTTTGATTGATTATAAATGTGGAAAACAAATGGGGAAATATAGGGTATTGGATGTGAAAGTTTTAAAAGAAGCAGCATGGGTATATCAGATCAGTATATGGTAGAACCAAAGTTAAGGGTGAAAGGAATGTGGAAGAAAATATTAAAATTTAGTAGAAGTTGGGGAAAATTAAATAAATAAACAGGATACGAAAAATTATCAACGGGAGAATAGGGAACTGAGAAAGAAAGAGAGATAAGAGTTCAGGAAGAATGGAAATTTTTAACGAAAACAATTTTGATGAATATAAATCAGGTTTGCGGAGTGCGAAAGATTGGTAGAAAAAGCAAGATAAAAACTACAATTGTAAAGAGAGAAACTGGATGCTATTATTAAAAGAAAAAAGAAGCTTTTTTAAATATTTGGCTATTAATAGCCAAGAAACTTATGAGGAATGTAAGAGGACTTGAAATGATTGATGTCAAAAGGAAAGTGAAAGCTGCAAAGAGAAGGGCGGGTAAAAGGTGTAGTAGAAATATAGTTGAAAATTATTCTGTTAGGAGATAAACAAGGTTCAAACTAAGGGGGAGAGGTTCTAACTGGTTTAAAAAATATGGATGGGAATGCAGTTAAGAATAAAGCAAATGTCGACGAGAAGTGGAGGGAAAATTTTAATAAATTACTAAATGTTGCAAAAGTAGTAGAGAAGGAAGAAAACCAACAAGCTAAGAGCAGAAAAGAATATTTGCCAGGAAGAATTTGGAGGGAAAATGTGGGACACACTAAAAAAAATAAAATACTGAATGTTTTGAAGAAAACGAGAGAAGGAATTCGTCCTGGTTTGGATATCATACAAATTGAAATGTTAGGAAAATAATAACAGTGTCGTGTGCCTTGGAGTGACTGATTATTCAATGTTTTCTGGGAATGGTGTGAGGTACTACAAAATTAGCAAGGGTCCTGTCTCATTTCAATTAAGACGATAAAAAGAAGTGCTCTACTTACAGAGGAATAAGTTTATTGATTATAGTATGCAATATAGAGATGGCCGAGGATGTGTGGATTAGGTGTCTACACATTAATATTGCTGGCAGCAAAATACTCAGAGAAGACGAAAAACGTTTTGTACGGTCTTGATTTGGAAAAGTCACGCGATAGAGTTCAAAGCGAAAGTTGTGGAGAGCACTGGAATTGTGGTAAACAAAATGTTGCCAAATGCCATTAAAGCATTTAAAGGAAACAGTAGAGCATGTGTTAGGATTAAAAAGGGGAGGGAATGTGAGTTGCTAAGAGAAGGACTAAAGCAGGTCTGAGACAGGGTTGTGTTATGTCTCCATGGGTATGCAATATCTTAAGCTAGGGATATGGATAGAAATATGAAAAAAGATGATGTGTGTCTACATGAATGTGATCGAGAGATTAGCGTTCTACTATTTTCAGATGATACTATGTTGGCGGATGATTCAAACAAAAAAACTATGTGATCTGGTTTTTAAGATTGAACAGGTGTACTAAGAGAAAGGAGTAAAATTTATTCTGCTAAAAGTAAAGCTATGAAAATTTGTTCAATGCTCAAAGATGATAAAGGGCAATCTTGGGTATAAAATATAAAGATGGATGAGGAAAGCCAAGCCGAAACTAGTCTTTAGATATATTTAGGTATACTGACCTTTCACAGAGATGAAAGAATAGATTGATCATAGGGTTGAGGAAGGTGAAAGAGTTTTAGTAGTCAGAAAAATATTGAAATATTAAAAATTACACTGGAAGGTAAAAAATAATTTCGATTATTGTGAGACTTTAAGCATTAAATTATAGGATGAAAAACCATTGAGGTTTTGGAATGAAAATAGAAGGGATAGAATTAAAAATTGGGAGGCTATGAGATATGTGATGCTAGAAGCGATCCGGTGAAAAGGCAATTCAACGGTTTATGAAATGATATGGATACGTACTTAGAAAGATTGATGACGTAATGGAGAATAATGATTTTATATCTAAAGTGATAGGAAATAAAGGTATAGACAAACTCAATTGTGTTGGCTTGATAGAGCAAAGTACCTATTAAGAGGAAAAGATATTAGAAGAGATGAAGGTAATAGATTGAAACAAGATAAAATACTTGGAGAAAGGTTGTATATTGAACGTTTCTTTAAGGGTTGCAACTTGCAAGTAATTGAACAATCTGAAAAAATGTAATTACTAGAATTGCCAGGAAGATAATTAATTACTTGGGTATTCTAGATTTGCAACTGACACAACCCTGCAGTTATGTGGAAGACAGAGATGTGCAATATATATATATATATATATATATATAAGAATATATCGCTTACTGGTAGAAGAGTTGAAGAATATATATATATATATATATATATATGTTGTTACCTGTGTTATGCTGTATATATTTTTGTTTTTATATATTATTATTGTTATTTTGATATTATATCTCATATATATTTTGTTATAAATATATATATATATATATATATATATATATATATATATATTGGTTATAATAAAGAAGAAGAAAATATATATAAATATATATATAAAAAAGAGAAAAAATATATATATATATATATATATATATATATATATATATATATATATATATATATATATATATATATATAGCTGTATACATGTGAAATATTATTATATTATATATATATATATATATATATATTATTATTATGGAATGAAAACATCTGCATCCTAGATGTGATACAAATCAGAAATCAATATTTGAAATGATGATATCAAATACATCACTAATATATATTATAAGAGTAGTTTTTATTAGTTATATATATATATATATATATATATATATATATATATATATATATATATATATATATATATATATATATATATATATATTTGTATATATATATATATATATATATATATATATATATATATATATATATATATGTTGTTATATATATATTGAATAGCTATATATACATATTATTGTTATTACATAGCTGTCGGTGCAGTTAGCATATATACATATATTATTATTATTATTGTTGTTGTTGCTATTATTGTTGTTGTTGTTGTTATTGTTATGATATATATTACATATATTACAGCATGTTCCTATATATATTGTTGCTGTTATTGTTATATATATATATATATATATGTTACATATATATTATTATTTATATATATATTGTATATTATTATATATATATTATATATTATTATTATTATTATTATTTCATATTATTAGATATTATTATTGGTGCTGAAGAAGGAAGATTATTATTGGTTATGGTATATTATATATATATATATTACATATTACATATTATATTATTATTGTTATAGCATATTATATATATACAGCTAGCACAGTATACATATTGTTGTTGATTGAGCTACATATTACATTATTGTTGTTGTTGTTGTTATATATAGCATATATATATATATATATATATTAAGAGCAGTATATAGATATGTTATGTGTTATATAAGGTATATATAGCAAGATATATATATATATATATATATATAGTATATATATATATATATATATATATATATATATATATATCATCACCATTCACGGGCAGAGACCATTTGAAGGGGTGACAGAAAATAAAATACAAGAAACAAAACCGACCCAAGCATAAACCTAAAGCAAATTTCTTAGACGAACGCAGACATGAGCTTTAAAGAGAGAAAGATTAAATACGGAATGAAAAACAAAAGATGGCAACTTTTGGGAAGTAATTTCAAAGAACAGAAGTAACCGGAAAGAAGAAGACACCACAACAAGTGAATCTGGGTTTTTCAATCCTCACTCAAAATTCAAGCGAGAGTAAGGCATCCCTTGTGCTACAAGGGTGACTCATTGCTGGTGGAATGCAAGAAGGCAACTCCCTCGAGCATCGGCCGTTGTAGTATTAATAGAAATGATATAGTGTGTCAAAGTAACGTGGAAGAGATGGAGTGTCAAAGGAATTTGAAAGCATGGGAGAGTTTTTATATTCTTAGCCTTAGACTCAACCCTATCCAAAAGAAGGATGGAGTCGGAGCACCCCCCCTCAAAAAAAAAAAAAATTAAAACAGTACTCCAAACAAGAGTGGATTAGGCCCTTATATAGCTGAAGTAGCTGTGCAAAAGAAAAATTTCACGCAGCCTGAACGGAACTTACATCTTCTTTGAGACCACCTAAGCAACCGTTGTAATATGAAATTTCCAAAATAATTTGTTGTTTCTTTTCAGATCAAGAATGTTTTTGTTGTTCGCAGGTGAAACGTTAGAGCCGTCGAGATAGAAAAGTAGGGAGTTGTTTGAAAGGAGATGTGAAGAAGTTGAGTTTTTAGTTTTTAAGGAATTGAATTTCACAAAATTGCTGTGGTCCCACCGGGAAAATCCCATCCAGATCCGCAAGAGTAGAATAAAAGCTGTGGGACGAGGAAACTCTAGAGGCAAAAGAGGGAGCAGATTTGAAATGAGTGGAAGAATGGAGATTTGAGTTATCGGCGTAAGAGTATAGCAGAGTTAAAAGTGCAGCTGAGGGGATCGTTTATGAAAAGTAAGAATAAAGTTTGAGATAGAACAGAATCTAACAGACCACAATTAAACAGAAAAGGAGGAAGAGGTCACTCCATCAACAAGTGATGATGTGGAGCTATCAGAGAAAAACTTGACAAGAATAAGCAAAGAGAAGGAGGAAATCAAAAGGAAGGGAGTTAAAGAGCTGTGGTGCGTGCCATACTGGTCGATAGCTTTTCTGATATGTGAAGCGCCAGCACATACTGATAATCTGAAAGAAGGGAATGAAACTCAAGATGATCCAATGAAATGAGAGCTAGCAGAATTTCTTAGTGATTTTACAGAATACAAGTGAGGGCTATAGGACGATAGCCAGAAGGATCAGATTTTACTACTCTTTCTGGATTGGCTGAACATCGCTTTCCAGCGCATAGGAATATTATTTTCATTAAGGCATAGAGTAGAGTTGAATAAAAATAGGTCCCAGCTCCGAAACATCTCTCAGAATACAGGAAAGTATTATTACTCGAGCCACTAAATCTTCCTGACATTCATAGATCTCAAGTTCTCATGCATCTGATTATATGCAATAACAGGTAGATATATGGGATACCTGATAGAGAATGAGTAAGGGATGCCAGACACGTCCAGAGTGGAACTGTGAAAAGGAGGCCGAAGAGATTGACTTTTTAGAGGAGCGTTAGTCACAGATTCATCAGAGGAATATATATTAGAGATGAATATTGTTAGGAGGCTAGAAATTTTTATCTGCAAGAGAACCAAGGAGGTTAATGAACTTTTTTTGTGAAAAATGGGTTCAGTTTGCTGAATAAATATTCCTGCAACGATTTCGAGCTGAATAAAAATTATAAAAGTGACAGGAGAACAAGAGGTTTTCCATGGGAGATGCACGATGTCTCTCTCTTGAATGGCGCGAGAACAAGCCCCATCGAACCATGGATTTTGAAGAAAAAGATTTAGTTGAAGATGAAATGAGCTTGCTCATTTCATCGGTGATAACGACCCCAACCTTCGCAAAAATTCAGCGTCCTTCGGTTCAAAACAGGATTCATTCAAAGAGTAGTTAGCACAGAAGAGAAACAATGACCCCAATTATCCCACTAAAGTGCCATAAATTATGTTGATGCTGCCAGAGAAAGTGTTTTTAATCAAGAGCTAAGAGATTGTGATCATGCCACAGATATGAGGGGAAAATTGTGTATTTATATTGAGAAGGAGTAATGGTAAAACATGTTAAGCGTGCAAGAATTGGTCATTTCGATCTAGGATATGTGTAGGTTCCATAATTACTGTTCCAGATCGTTGAGAATACCTGAATGTTTTTACCTTTCTTCCCACCTCCTCATGAAAAGGAGCCCCAATCACTCATTATAGCGTACGTTGGAAACCATCTATGAGAACCTTGGTATTTGGAAAGAAGTATCCGTCTCATGAGAAGTGAGATAATCAAAAAGAATGTACCTGATCTCATGAGGGGGAGCAAAGGTAAAGCCACCCATAAAACATATTGCATTTTTTCACCATAAATTCAAAGAAAATATGCTCATAGTGTAAACATTCTTTATTTATTTATTTGGAATCATTTATAATTGCAAATATATGGTTTATTATTATTTTGCTATGGTAATGTAGTACTGAATAATGTAATTTTTGTTATCTTAGCATTCTTTGTCGATTATTTGCGAAATATATCTTGTTTCTAATGAAATTTGTATGCGCATAAATAATCTATGATTTTGAGCGCTTATTTCACATACACACATACTCTTTCTCTCGTTCGCAGAAAACGTAAAATGCATTGTAACTCGTATTAAAAGGATTTTCCATCGTAATATGTAATAGATTGTGTAAATTGTAGTATAATATTGTATTTTGCAGCATTTTATATCATATTTTGTATATTGTTTGAGTAAATAGCTTGTATATTGGGTGATTTGAAAAATCTTTGGTTCTCGCCATTTTCTGTACTAATATCGCGGTAAGGGCTTTTTTAAAGTTTTGGATGTGAAAAACTTAACTTAGCTTTGTGGTGTACAAGAGATTCAGGTATAATATAATCTAATAAAAATTACTAGTTGATTATTACGCTTTAAAACTTTAGGTCAGTGAAAGGTTTTCTTATAACTGAAGAGATTGTTTTAATAAAAAATTCTATCAGGACCAAACTGGTTGACTCTTACCTATAGAAATAATTGGCACAGATATAAATGTTATAAAAATGTTCAGTTGCAGGCCTCGTCTCGTCCCCTCTTCTACAGATTATTCTCCTGCCCCAACGGAAAATTAAGAGAGATGATTACCGTACTATAATCAGTTCGCACCAACCATCAACACGCAATATTCGGCGCAGATACTCTTCTTGCTGGACACAGGCGCCTCCGTTTCGAGCCTACCTTCTTCAGTGGTAACCAACATGTCCCTATTTGCAACTAATATCAATTGTTCCGCAGCCAATGGCTCGCCTATCAAGTGTCATGGTGAAATAGCGACATATATAACGATCAAGAAGCTTCGTCGAGAATTTAATTGGACTTTCATCGTAGCCGATATCACAATGCCAATATTGGGTATGATTTTCTACAGCATTACAACTTGAACATCAATTGTGAGAAGAAAACTCCTGGTCAATAAATATGTCTCTTCTAACACTTTTCAGGTCTCTTTTCTCGCAGTTCCTTCCTTACAAATCAACGCTAACATTGGAAACCATCTCATCTTTGCTTCAAGAGTTTCTTTGTTAACTTCACCCATTGACATGACGAACATCAAATTTAATTCACAAGCACTCCACCACTACATACAACTAGATTATGCTCCAGTGTTTGCAAGACCTCGCCGTCTTCCCGAAGATAAACTAAAAGCAGCAAAAGCAGAATTCGACACTCTTGAAGAATGGAATCATCAGACCTTCCAAGTCTTCTTGAATTCTCCGCTGATTTGAAAGCCAAAGAAACCCCAGGAGACTGGAGGCCTTGTAGAGATTACAGATCCTTGAATGCCATTATTAAAACGATTGATATCCACCCCCACATTCAAAGTCTCACAACTTCTACATGATCAGCTATCTTTCAGCAAAATAGACCTTCAGAGGGTATATCACCAAATTCCAATATGACCAAAGGACATTGAAAAAGACTGCCATTATAACTCCTTTCGGCCTGTTTGAATACGTTTCTATGCCGCTTGGTTTGAAATATGCTATTCAACATTTCAATGTATAATGAACTTCATTTTTCGACATATCCGTTTATTTACTCAACCGATGACCAATACTAATTTTTTTCATCAACCCCCGAACATGAAGAATATCTCAAGGTCCTTTCAAGCTCTTCAGGAGAATCTCAGTCAAATTCCCTCCTTAGAAATGGGCGACTTCAAGTAATATGACATCAGTTGGGTCATCCTTCTACCAGGTGGACTTTCTTCTCCTTCAGAAAAAGACGTCCGAAGTTTCCAAGCACCCTTCCTTGAAATTCAGCAGCATTTAAAAGAGTCTTGGGAATGATAGAATAATATCTCCGTTTCATCCTTGTTTTGCAAACCTCAGTCTTTCCTCTATCAGAGCAAAAACATAGTCCAAAAGATAAGTCCCTTACTTGGACCACAGAAGAAGAAGACCTTCATGGAAATCAGGAATCAATTATTAAACGCCACAACTCTTTCCTTTTTCTTTGTTGATGTTACCCATCATCAGCTTGTCACAGAGATAGCAGCCAAACTTCAATAGGAGCAGCCCTTCATCACATGGTTGATTTACAGTCAGTACCTATAGATTTCTTCAGCAAAAAAGCAATCAGAACAACAATGAAAATACTCTGCTTTCAGACCGTGAATTTTTGTAGTTTGAGCATTCTGTTCTTTCATTTGAAGCATATTAACATATGCTTGAATTGATGGATTGAATAGTAGTAAGCTATTGCAAGCAATTCATTTGCTCACAAACCTTCGTCTCAGCTTTATATATATAGGGTGTAATCGCCAAATAGTGACTGCAGCAGCGCCATCTTTCTGTCTTACCAGAATGTCTCTTCAATCATCTATCTTTGAGGTGACAGAAAATATCCTGGCAGATGCTTTTTCCAGGATATCCTCGGTAACAGTAGATGCCTTTGATTTACCTGCCATCGCCCGTCTTCAATCAACGGATGAAGAAACTACCACTTTTCAGCAGCGTGTTCATTCTTACCTTCTACAATATAATCTTCAAGTACGGTGTGATACTCCATCAGATTTTCCACGACCATTTTTCCAAAACCTTGTCGTGAACAGATCTTCAATAATTTTCATCAGATGTCTCATCCTGGAGTTAAGACTTCTCTACGTCTTATCAAGACTATACATCTAGTTCAACATGATCGTGACATGAGAATTTTGGTTCGCTCTCTGTCAGCAGTGCCAACTTTCAAAGATTCAACGTCATACTAAACCACCTATTTCTCCCATTTAAATCCCGCAACAACGTTTTTGAGACGGTACATGTCGACATTGTGGGACTATTGCCTCCATTCTCCTTTGACCGATTCTTCAGCCCAGTCTTCAGATATCTACTCACGTGCATTGACAAGAACACTAAGTGGACAAAAGCAATTCCTCTAGTGAATAAGACTTCAAAATCTGTCGCGTTTGCCTTCATGCAGTGGATATCAAGATTTGGAATTCCTCACTATGTAATTCAGATAGAGGACCACAATTTGAAGGAGAATTCTTCACCGAGCTATCACGATTTATTGGATTTCCCAGGCTCCGTACAAGCGCTTACCACCCTTCAGCAAATGACCAAATCGAAAGGTTTCATCGATCACTGAAGAGTGCCATCATGGCGCTGCTTATGTCTTCTCCCTTGATGACCCGATTCTCTCCATTTCAAGCAGTAACCGGATTAATATCTCTGTGTCCTTTACAAGCAACTAAAAATATAGATTCTTGCAAGGACTTCAGGACAATCCAATATTTGGCTCAAGCTGAGCCCAATTTCACCCCCACTAAAAATGGACATAAAATTCGGAATTTTCGGCCGATTTTGATCAATAAACCCCAAACTGTAGCTTTTTTGCCCTCTAAAATATCGTTTTAGAGTGTTTTTTGTGTCTATAGTCATTCTTTCAGAATTTTCAATTTTTCAAAACCCATGTTTTTTACATTGTATCAACTTCCGTATTTGTTTTCGAAATAACTTCAAACTTGAAATATGCATATGGGTTCCTCATTACCTACAAAATGCACGAAGCACTTTTTTGATTTTTTGAGTTTTGTGCTAAGCGTTGTCCAATTTCAAAACACATTTTTTTTTTTTTTAAATGAAAAATTGCGATAATTTTTTTTCTGTTCTTGAGAAGTGGATGAAATTTACAGAGCATATGTAGTCAAGGGAGATGCACAATTTTTAGTTAAATAGTTTCTTTGTATATACATTAGTTTTGAATTTGTTCTTGGAACAAATTTTCCAAAAAAACTTTTTTGGAAATTTTTAAAAATTTCCTTTAGGTGCAAAACAATGAGTAGTATGTTAAAAAGATGTAATCTGCTCACATACAGCCCTGTATTTGATGTTGGTCGGATGAGTAGAAAAAAAAAATATTAAAATTTCACTTTTCCAAAAAAATTTTGGGGGAAAAGTGAAATTTTGATATACTTTTTTTTACTCGTCCGATGAACAGCAAATTTTCAAGGCTTGTATAGTCGGGCAAGATGCAACTTTTTACTTAGATAGTTTTTTTGTAAACTCAAATCCAAAACTACTGTATATACAAAGAAACTATTTAAGTAAAAAATGTGCATCTCACTCGACTACATATGTTCTGAAAATTTCATCCACTTCACGAACAGAAAAAAATTATCGCAATTTTTCATTTTAAAAATCCAAAAAAGTGTGTTTTGAAATTGGGACAACGCTGAGCATAGAACCCAAAAAATCTCAAAAAATTACTTCGTGCATTTTGTTGGTAATGGACCCACTATGCATATTTCAAGTTTAATTATTTCGAAAAAGGTCTGGAAGCTGATACGAGAAAAATGTCAAACATAGGTTTTGAAAAATTGAAAATTCTTAAAAAATTACTATTGACACAGAAAAACACTCTGAAACGACGTTTTAGAGGGCAAAAAAAAAAAAAAGGTACAGGTTGTTATTTATATGATCAAAATCGGCTGAAAATTCCGAATTTTATGTCCATTTTTAGGGGGAGGAAATTGGGCTTAGCGTAACTGAATATTGGATGGTGTCCTTCATGAGAAAATTTATGTTTCATGAAATAATTGTATTTTCGACAGTTACCACCTCTTCATCCCTCCAGTTGTTCATCATACAAACCTGCACCCATGTCTTTCATCGAGTCGATCGTATCTTCGGAAGAGTTCAGAAGCACCTTATTCTGGCCCTCCCAAGGTTCTTCAGGAGAATAGATCGCTGCTGCAAGATACTTCTGATGGACGGTTGATGTCGCTTTGATTAGTCGTTTGGAAGCCTGCCATAGTCCCTTGCCTTCAGAGCACGGTTCCTCTACTGACTGGTAGATTGCCTTCCCGGATGGTTCCCTTACCGACTGGTAATTTGTGTTCACATATGATATCTTATACCGGCTGGTAATTGCCTTCACAGATGGTTCACCGCTGGTAGTTCACCTTTCCAGATGGTTCCTTTATCAGCTAGTATTGCCTTCACAGACGGTCACTTCATCTACTGAACAGCAGGAACATACTTTAGTGTCTAGACGCAACCCAGTGCGAAGGATGCTTTTTAAAATATATTAAGTGAATTAGGTGTATTAAAATTATTTACGATGTAAAAATACGCCCCACTTTTAGATCGAAAGTGATATGCAGTGTGGTCAACCATAAAACAGATTGCATTTTCTCTAACCCAAAATTTCAAAGCAGCATGATGTTCATGTATGTTAACATTTGGAACTATTTATAATTTTGCATACATTCTTTTTTATCCTTTGAAAGTTACGGTAATGTTATGGTAATAGCAATTAATAACGTCTAAATTTTGTTATTTTAGCATTCTGTATGAATTATCTGTGAAAACATTTTGTTTCCAATGAAATTTCTTTTGCACGTATAATCTATCACTTTGTGACTCTTTTTCTCTCACACACACACACACACTCTCTCTCTCTCTCTCTCTCTCTCTCTCTCTCTCTCTCTCTCTCTCTCTCTCTCTTCTCTCTCTCTCTCTCTCTCTCTCTTCTCTCTCTTCTCTCTCTCTTCTCGCCGAAAACATAAATGTATGGTATTCGTATTAAAAGGATTTTCCATCGTAATATGTAATAGATTGTGTAAATTGTAGTACAATATTGTATTTTGCAGCATCAATATAAATGATATTTTGTATATTGTTTGAGTAAATAGCTTGCATATGGGGTGATTTGAAAAATCTTTGGTTCCCACTCCTCCAGATTAGCGATCACATAGTTAAACACTACAGTAGCTACACTAAAATTGAATATATTTTTGGAATCACGAGCAAATTTAGTTATGAAAGTACAAAATAAATTAAAATTAATACAAATAAAAAAAAAAATAAAAAATCAAATTTTTAGATGTACGATAAGTTTATTATATTACAACGGCAGAAATAATAAGAACAGATTTATCACTCTCTAAACAATGAGCAGGAGTTGTTAGGTTTTTTTGCAGCATACGGTTTAATACTAACCTAACCTAACTATATATATATATATATATATATATATATATATATATATATATATATATATATAGATATATATAGATATATATATATATATATATAAAGTTGTTATTATTATTATATATATATATATATATATATCTGCAAGGTGATCTGGCAAAAGAATCACAAGAATGATAGTTCAAAGACTTTCGTCTCATAAATCGAGAGTTGCCAGACGCACGATTCAATTTGACAAGTAATAGTTAATTATTAGTTTATTTATTGTTTATTCTTCTTCTCTTTTTGTGTGTGTGTAAGAGAACTCTGTAAAGTAATTTGCCCTACTCCAAAATGTCTTCCTTTAGTGAAGCATGTAAGAAACCATGTGCGTCGCCTAATCTGGAAACAGGCCAAATCTTTGGTTCCAGCCATTTTTCTGTACTTATATCAGGGTGGCGGGTTTTTTAAAGTTTCGAATGTGAAAGAAACTGAATTTAGTTGTAGCTGTACAAGAGATTTAGGTATAATAAAATCTAATAAAACTATAAACTGATTTTTATGCTTAACTTTAGGTCAGCGAAAGGTTTTCTTATAACTGAAGAGATTGTTTTAATAAAAAAAAAAATTCTATCAGGACCAAAACTGAGTTTTATTCCCTACCTATAGAAATAAGTTTAAAAATGTTATAACTACTTGGGTTGACGGTTCCTCATCTTTGGAGTACCACTCTGAGGTCTCATGTAGCCACTAGTTGGTGAAGAAGGTACCTCGAAGAGAAAGGTGTATGCCCGAGTACCTGTGTAGATACTTAGGTTCTTCAACGTATAAACGAAGTCTAATACTAGGAGCTATCAAAAGAACACCATCAACTACTACCTGTGCAGTGGAGGAACACGAAAAGAACTTCAACAACAACTTGTGAAGTGGAGGATAAAGAACTCTCCCAGCACTCCTACCACTTCAGAAGTAGCAGATGTATAAGATAATGGTAGTAGCAGGGAGAAAGATTTTTTAAGTCATATAGATCGAAGTTAGGGATCTCAGGGTTCTTAAGATCGTTCCTTTAAGGAGTGTTCCCAAATAGGCACAGACTCCACCATTCAATCTGAATTTGGAAAACAAGTTATAGTTGAGACATGTTTATTGGAAAGAGAATCTCTGGCTAACTGGTTTTCAGATAGTAGGTGATATTACACATATTCCTGATTAGCAGGCAGAACACGGACATAGGCAAATTCAATAGAGCTGTCTTCTCAGTCCAGTCATACAAAAATGAAACACTATGCAAAACAAACACCCATAAACAATTGTAATAAATAAGCAAATGAACAAAAATAATAAATATTCATAAATAAATAAGTAAGCCTCCAATATTACAACTCCAACCCATCATTCAAGAAAACAACTCCAATAATATATATATATAATATATATATTGTTACATATATATATATATATATATATATATATATATATATATATATATATATATATATATATTATTATATATATATTTATATATATATATATATATATATATATATATATATATTTCATGTAGCTTAACATTCATCAAACAATTTAAATCCTCTTTTAAATTAAGCCGATTTTTATAATTAATAAATGAATCAAAAATTTGCCATAGATTGTTT
>JABUQX010093476.1:37500-47500 GCA_015478945.1 Trachelipus rathkii | reverse complement strand
TAACATACAAAGAACAATCACTAAATATCAACTAAATATACCCTATATAGATATATACTATTGTAGCATTAACTTAGGAGATCGTTTAATAGTATATATTGTCTTCTGCGCAGTAATTCCCAGGATCTAAGGGCATGGTCCAAAAGTTGCCTTCCCCCTCCCCGTTCTCTCATCCTCTGGTCTCCAATCTCTGATAACACATGCCTGCGTTTGAAAACTTTTTTTAGCCGGTTTGGGTTTTGTTAACTGATTTTTAGCAACTCAAACACGCTGAATTCGAAAATGTAAGTCATTTTATCCCATCAGCTCTAGTTTTTTTTTCTGTGACTACTTTTATTAAGGATACCGACCCGAAAATTGTGAAAATCAGATTCCAATCATTAGCTCATAATATAAACTGTATTTTTATTAATAAATTCTTTTAAATATGCCTCAAACAACTACAAATGAAAACATGGTTAAAGTAAAAGCCATATGCATATGATTTATTTTTAAAATAATTTCAATTTCAGATAAGAAATATCAGATTTCGTTGTTTTCAAAAAAGTTAAATTTTTATTCAATATATATATATATATATATATAGTTATATAGTTGTTATATATATATATATATATATGAGCAGCATATATATATAGTTATATAGTTATATTATGTTGTTATATATATTATAGTATTATTATATATATAGTATATACATTATTATATTATTATTATACATATATATTATATTATACATATATTATTATTATTATTATTATTATATATTATATATATTATTATATATATATATATATATATATATATATTATATATATTATATTATATATTATTATTTTTATTATATATATATATATTATATATATTATTATTATTATTATACATACATATTGCATATTATTGTTATTGCATACATATATTATTATTAACATATATATTATTATTGCTATTATTATTATTATACATGCTGGTTATTAGATATGAGTTGATGAAGAAGATATATATATATATATATATATACATATTATATATATATATAGTATTACATTATTATTGTTGAATATATAGTTATCAAGTTGGTTACTATTATATATTACTATTATTATTATGTTATTATGTTACAGTATTATTATACATATTGGTATTAAGCTATTACATATATATATATATATATATATATATATATATATATATATATATATATATATATTTTATATAAAAAAATATATAAAAAAAAAATATATACATATACATATATATATATATATATATATATATATATATGTATTATATATTATATCAATATATATATATATATATATATATATATATCATTGACAAAATAGGGTGCAACAATAAAAACTTTACATCCACAATTACATCTAAATCCAAAAACATGATGATTTGACATTTACTACAAAGCAACCAATTAGGTACTTATTGAGGAGTAGATGATTTTCTTATAGCCTTTCTTTTATGTTGTCTAAGAGGAAGATTATCATGATCATCTCTTTTTAAGCACCAACAGTAGTCTGCTAGCATATTCACATCCCAGCGACCCTGATATCTTTCCTCCATCACTTTTATATCCTGATGGAACCGCTCACCTTGTTCCTCACTGTAATCTCCACAGTTGTCTGGAAAGTAGTCTAAATGGGAACTAAGAAAATGCATTTTAATTGACATGTTTGGGCCAAATGCTTGAAAGTTCTGCAGCAGTTCGTCTACTACATATTCGTAATCTGTATTTCGGCGATTTCCCAGAAAATTTGTCACGACAGATCTGAAAGAGAGCCAAGCCCTTCTTTCTTTGTTCACTATAACATCAGTGAAGTGAGGATCTGCAAAAAGTTTTCTAATTTGCGGACCGTCGAAGATTCCTGTTTCTATTTTACCGTCACTTAGTTTTTGAAATGCATTTTTCAGATAACAGATAACATCGCTATCTTTGTTTAGTGCTCGGATGAAATTCTTCATAATTCCAAGCTTTATATGTAGAGGTGGAAGTAAAACATTTTTAGGTTCGATTAGAGGGTGAAGCAAAAAATTGGGATGACCTGGTTCAAGTTCATTTCTGATCGGCCATTGGCGTCGTGTGTAGTGTATGCTCGACTGTCCCAAAGACACAAGAAACATGGATATTTAGTGTAACCCGCTTGTTGACCCAGCAAAATAGATATTACCTATAAAAAGAAACATGGAGTAAATTAATTTACTTTGTATTGAACATAAAAGATCCCTCTTTCTTTCTCAAATGAATAAAGATACAAATTTTCTGAAATCTAGATATATTCTTACCTTCATGTCTCCACATATCTTCCAATTGTGTGTTTCATAGTTTAAAACCTGAATCAGATGCTTCAGGTTGTCGTATGTTTCAATAAGCATCATTGAAAAACCAACAGGAACAGATCTTGTTACCATGGTTAAGAAGTACTGCTTTTAAACTTTTGGTGGAACTTTCTATGAACAGTCGAAATTCTACAGGAACATACTCCACACCCAATTCGTTAATGAGACCTATCACATCATTGCAGTAAGTAAGAGATTTAGATTGGTCAGCAGTGAAATATTTACGAAACTCCCTTTCACGATGGCGGTACCAATAAAATGTTGTTTCTGAACTTAACAAATTGTGTTCTCGAAGCCGTGACCCAAGCAATTAAGCAGATTCTTTGGACAATCCCAAATTCCTAGTCAAATTGTTAAGTTCTGATTGCCTTAAAGGCTTAGGTTGATTCATCTCAGAAGTGGCTTCATACATAGGGGAACCATCAGCATCATCATCGACAGCAGCATCATGTAATTCGTCCTCGAAGTCTTGCGTCAAGAAAGTTTCGTCTGTATGATTGGGAATTGGAATTCATGGGCCATGAGCTACCGGTTTTATGGCAGATGGAACTTCAGAATATTTCACATGTTGCTTGTTCTTTCGATTTATTCCTAAAAGCAAACAAAACACACATACATGCAATTTCTACTACCAAATGTATATATTACATTTTTAATACAATAAAAAAAACAATCATAAATATGCCATACCTGCTAAATTCGTCATGCAGAAGTAACAGTCACTAACATGATTTTTGCCTTCCCTCCACACCATTGGAACACCAAGGGGAGAGACTTTTGTTTTCCCTTGTTCCAACTCCTTAAACCTTCAACGCACGTTTTGCAGCAGACATGAGGAGCAAAGGTTTTATCTTGATCTCCAAGCTTTACTCCAAAGTAAGCAAAGCAGCTTTTTTTTAACAAAGGTTGTTATATTCATATTCTGTTCGGGAAAAGTGACTTTCCCACAAATGAAACAAAAACGGTCAGGATCATTTCTACACTTTCTATTCATTTCTGAAATTCAGGAGTGGTTTTATATTATGCAAGTCGTGAACAATAGGCAAAAATATAAACTCGTATAATAATGTAAAATTAAAATGTGCAAAAATAGAATTAAATAAATAAATATATATATATATATATATATATATATATATATATATACAGTTACAGATATATTTGCATATTTATAAATCCAAATAATTATTTATTATATCTATATATATATATATATATATATATATATAGAAAGAGTTATATATATATATATTATATATATATATATAAATATATTGGAGCACAATAAGTATATCATCTACCATCAGTGTTGTACGACATGTTTTTCTGCTTACTTAATTAAGATATATATATATATATATATATATATATATTGTTGGTTATATATTATTGTTGTTATTGTTAGTATAGTTAGTATATATATATATATATATATATATATTATTATGGTGCTTTATTATTATTACATATATTATTATTATTATCGCATATTTAATACATGTTATTATTATTATATATTAATATATTATTACTATTATATAAAGATATATATATAGGTTATATATATATATATATATATATATATGTTATTATTATTATTATATATATACATATATATATATATACATATATATATGTTGGCTGTTGTTGGTTGTTGCTACTATTATTGTTATTATGTTATAGCAGTGGGCTCCTATATGCACCTTTGGCCAGCTTGATTTCCAACAGAGAAAAGCTAAATTTACTCTTTTTCAAAATATTTTGGAACGGCTCTAGATCAATAACCTGACCTAATTGGATTAAATGAATAGCATTTTTGAATTCAGCGTGTCGAAAATATATATTCAGCTGAAAAAACCTAAACCTGGAAAATGTCGCAGATCAGTGTAATTGATCCCCATATATTTTCAATAGGATTTAAATCACACCCTTTCGGTGGCCATGGTAAAACATGGAAGATCTGTTCATGTTCAGGAAACCATTGCTGAACTCTTCTCGCAGTGTGCACGGGACTATTGTTGTGGACGTACGGTATTATATCGGGATCGGGATCGAAATACGCTCTCACTGTTGGTAGCAACACCTTTTCAAGTATTTATAGATACTTATCTGCGGTGAACGGGCCATCTATAGGGGTCAGTTCGCCTAGAATGTTAAAGTTTATCCATCCCCATACATTGGCAGTGACGTGTCCACTTCTAGCTTCTTTTTCATAAATATGTTGGCGTTCATATCGTGTGTTATTGACACGCCAGCAATGTAGGGGCCGTGATCTGAAGAGCAGATTGTTTTTTCATCTGTGAATATAACCTTGGACCAAAAGTTTATATCCTTGTTCTATATTCTCCTGCAAAACGAAGCCGTGCTGCCCTGTGTGCTTCGGTTAGTGTTTGCTTCACTGCCGGGGTCCAGTGGTGTATTCCATAAGCGTGCAATCATCGCCGGATTGTTCAGATGCTTCCAACTGTAATGCGCGTTTGATGGCTCTGGTATTTGTAAATGAATTTCTACGGGTCGCACTAAATATTTCCTGATCCTCATTCTCGGTAGTTGTCCGTGGTCTACCAGGCTTTGGACCATCACACAAATTAGCCTCCTCCTCATGTCTAGCAACCCATCGTCTTACAGTCGATACGTGGATCCCGATGTCTCTTTCTATTTGATTCTTAATTTGTCTGGATTCAAACAAAGCTAGTATCCTTCCCCTTAATACTAGCTTCTCAGCACGGGTATCCATTATTCTGATATTAACAGCAGATAACTGTAGTTGGTGTCGTGACTCTACTCCGAATGACATGAACTTTTACATAAAAGATGTGACGTTAGTATGGTTTATTATTTAGATAACCAAGTTAACAATCGTACACCCAAAAACGCATGCACGCACACACACATAGACACATCGCTATATTGTATATAGTATATAAGAAATAGTTATATAGAGTATATTATATATATATATCCAAATACACACACACTCACACACACACGATATATATATATATATATATATATATATATATATATATATAGTAATTGTGTAGGAGAGCACCCTCATCACACATTGTTTTTAAACCCAGACCATAGAATGTTTGTAAGCTGTAATGACGTAAAAAGAAAACTAGAGACACATATGTATTTAGAAAAATACTTATGGCCCTTTAGAGTTTGAAATTACGCCGTTCAAACTACATTGCTAGAGAGAGAGAGAGAGAGAGAGAGAGAGAGAGAGAGAGAGAGAGAGAGAGAGAGAGAGAGAGAGAGAGAGAGAGAGAGAGAGAGAGAGAGAGAGAGCCATTGTGTTTAATTAAACGATACCAGAAACACGATACCGCATAAGGTAATCCGCATACGTTAAGACCGTTCCCAAACTGTTTGTAAACTATGAAAAGTAAATATTAAATAAAGTAAAATTTTAAAAATTAAAACAAAAGATGCGGCAATCCAGTATTTTATGATAAAGTGACTTTGTATCTAAGAATAGAATTTCAATGCCACAATTGAAAGTTTTAAAGGTCTATAACTTTTATTTTTCTAAATACATCTGTCGCTCTCTTTTTCTTTCTACTTCATAACATCCTCGTTAGATTCTATGGTGTGATATTGAAAATAATTCGTTTATATGGAAGCTCTGCTAAATCAATTTTATATATATATATATATATATATATATATATATATATATATATATATATATATATATATATATATATATATATATATATATATATATATATATATATATATATATTTTTTTTTATTTTATTTCGTTCCGTTGATGATATATAACAGTCAATTAATTGATTGCAGTGGGGACGATAATATTTAAACTATAAGTAATGATATATAAATACAAAAGCATCTATATACATATGCGCGAGCAAAGGCAATGCATCGGTTGCATATGCTAAATCAGCTCATGGTGTTAAGTTTAAGGCATATATAGTTGAGTTACTTTAGAGTTTAGATTAAAAAAGTCTCCTAATCATGTTTTTACTATTTTTATTAAATAAGTTAAAATTTGGACGGTAGGAGCGTTTATATTATTTAAAACCTTATATATATATATATATATATATATATATATATATATATATATATATATATATATATATATATATATATATATATTCTATTTTGTATATATATATTATATATATATATATATATATATATATATATATATATATATAGGTCCTATTCTGTTTTACGACTTCGTCAGTTTTGATTTTTTTGTTGTTTTTTTTTTAATATATTGCTACTATATGATACTAACAATGAATTTCAGTGGTAACGGACATGATTCAAAAGTTTGAAATATTTTAAATAATTTTTTAAAAATCACATTTATGTTAAATATTTTTTCAAAAATGAAATATCTCGAAAAGTACGACACTTACAGAAAAACCAATTACATATTTGGAATCAGCGTATAAAGCTTATTATATATATATATATATATATATATATATATATATATATATATATATATATATATATATATATATATATATATTATATATATATATATATATATATATATTGTTAGGGCGCTTCAAGCCGGGGGTGGAGAGAGGGGGACATTTGCAATACCCAAGAGAGGGGCGAAGGAACCCCGCGACACCCAAATGCCAAAGAGCGGGGTTCCAAAGACCCTCCCCGGAGGGGGGGAAATAGTCCTACCCTGTCCTTCCCCGAAAGGCCGAGAGGCACCGACTCCTGCCATCTTTGCGGTTTACCCCCAAAAAATAAAAACAAAATTTTACTAAAATTTACTTTTTAAAAAAATTATTTAAAATATTTCGAACTTTTGAAGCATGTCCGTTACCACTTAAATTCATTGTTAGTATCATATACTAGCAATATATTAAAAAAAAAAAAAAATAAAAAAAATAAAACTGACGGAGTCGTAAAACAGAAAAGGTCCTATATATTTTTGAATCATGTTCGTTACCACTCAAATTGATTGTTAGGATCATATACTAGAAATATATTAAAAAAAAAAAAAAAAAATTCAAAACTAACGGAGTCGTAAAAAAGGTCATATATATATATATATATATATATATATATAATATATATATATATATATATATATATATATATATATATATATATATAATATATATATATATATATATATATAAGTTTTATATATTTCGTTCGCTGGTATATGTGTTTTTACGCGCTATATTCTTTGTAAATCTGTTCACAATCGGTTTTAAATAATATAAATTTTAACATTTAATTAAAATAGTAATTACGTGATCAGCAGACTTTTAATCTAAAGTAACTCAACTATATAGGCCTTAAACTTAACATCATGAGCTGATTTACCATATGCAACCGATGCATTGCCTTTGCTCGCGCATGTGTATATACATGCTTTTGTATTTAAATATCCATACTTATAGTTTTAAATAATAATATCGTCCCCGCTGCAATCAATTAATTGACTGTTATATAACACCAAGGGTTCAGTAACTATATAAATATACAACTCTAATATCAAGTAGTAACCTAATTATCTATCTATCTATCTATCTATCTATCTATCTATCTATCTATCTATCTATCTATCTATCTATCTATCTATCTATCTATCTATCTATCTATCTATATATATATATATATATATTATATATATATATATATATATATATATATATATATATATATATATATATATATATATATATATATATATATATATATATATATATGTGTGTGTGTGTGTGTGTGTGTGTGTGCGTGTCTGTAACAACACCTCTAAATATTTCTCGTTTCTCACATACTATAGCATTTGGACACTGTGCTAAAGGAGGGCGTGGTTTATTGGAGAATATTATATGACCCAAGTTTCTCTGAGAATATTCGACCCAAGTTTAGGTGCATTATTTTTGTCTACGATAGTACTTACGATAAATATATGTAACAATATCGAACTAAATTCTGTACCCTAAAGTTTGTAACTTTTCTATTTAAACCTTCGTAATCATTAAATATCTTCTCCATTCCTTGGACAAAAGAACGAAAACGTCTTCAAGTTACAAGTTGCAAGTTTCACTTTTCTTCTATTAAACGTCGCATCAAAATCTCTCCACAAGTCAGGAAAAGGCAGAGGTGAAAAAAGTCTCTCTCTCTCTCTCTCTCTCTCTCTCTCTCTCTCTCTCTCTATATATATATATATATATATATATATATATATATATATATATATATATATATATATATATATATATATATATATATATATATATAAAGAGCAGCATATATATATATATATATACATATGTTGTTACATATATATATATATACATATATGTTATATATATATATTATTATATATAGGTGAATTGTAGATATATTATGCAAAAGAGATATTTATATATATATATATATATATATATATATATATATATATATATATATATATATATATATATATATATATATATATATATATATAAACAGTAAACTTTACCTAAAACCGAAGATGCGTTTCTCTTATTGAGGAGTAAAGGAAGGCTATTAGTTTCAATAATAAAACACAGAAAGAAATTTGCTTGGTTTAACTCATTTTACTTAAACTTTTGTGTTCTAATTTTAAAAAATAAAAATCGGAAGTTTTTGTTCAATTTCATAAAAGCATAAATAAATGAAATCTAGTAGTCTTCTCCCGGTGAAGCATAAAGTGATAATTGAACATTTTAAATATCATATAGAGTGGTCTGTAAGATGGGTCCGTAGAAAATGACCTCCCATATGCCACTATCTACTTTATAAAGAGGTGGACAAGTGCTTCTATAAAAGTAGCAGCGATTGCGATAATCACAGAAAAATAACACCCCTAACGATATCGTTTCTTTAAAAGTAGCGCCAATAGCCATTTTTTAAAAATAATAGTTAGCACGATATATTTACGTAGCACAAGTAATTAACAGAATGTTAGCTCTATAGCTTTGATATAGACAACACTTATTTTATTCTTCTATTTTTCCTTTCAAAAAGTACCAACATCACTAAATACTCGTCGCTCAATTCTGCTCGTTTGGACTTAATTGAGAGAGGAAAAACGCTCTATAGCTGCCCTAGATGGGACAGGCGTGTTGAATTTTATAAAAATGTTCAGAAGTACTTGAGTAGGGAAATAATTTGGGGGAGTACCTTCCCCTTTTAATCTGTTTGCTGCCATGCTGCCATCTATTATACAAGCCTCATGTAAGCTCTCATGATAATTTTTTGACGTTCTTACCCGATTTATTGTTGCCATTGAGGAAATATATTTGGCACTGGTAAAATAATATACTTCATTTTTTATTTCTATTCCCTTAAGGACAGGCGTCGATTTTGGTTATGTTTAGGAGGGGAGGTTTAGCCCCAAACAGGAAATGGTAAGAAGTTTCGCAATTTTCAGCCGATTTTGACCAAATAAAAGGAAACGGCAGCTTTTTCTGACACCAAAAATGTCGATTTCAGTTTTTTTTCTCTGTCTCTCTCTATTGATTTGGTTTGTATTTTCAGTTTTTGAGAAACTATGTTTTTGACAAAAAGGAATTCAGACCCTACTTTTTTTGTCGAAATGAATTGAAACTTAAAGTATACGAAGAATGGTCTATTACCAAATAAATTGATGTTATCTTTTTCT
>JABUQX010093476.1:15000-32500 GCA_015478945.1 Trachelipus rathkii | reverse complement strand
CGTAACCTTGTCTACGACGAGGTTACATATCCGTGCGCCCCCGAAGGGGGGTGTTGCCCCCAAAAATAAGAAATGATCGTAGAAGGTTGAAATTTGGAGATGGTATAGAGGAGGAATGAGTAAGTAGGATTCGGATCCGGAATCGGATTTGGAACCGGCACCGGTGCTGGCTCCAGTGCGGTGCCAAATTACTAAATATTTGCATAATAAAACAGTATTTGTGTCCTTTTATATGTTATTGAACCTGTAGATCTCGAATATGATGGTTATAAGTTCGAAAAGGGTGTCTGGGGACTCCCCGGAGGTGTCCCCAGTAGAAATGAATGGAATGCATAAGAGAAGTGAAAAAAGGAATCGGAGTTAGAGAAGGAAGGAGTCGGGGAAGGAGTCTGAGTCTGATGAGTCGGAGTTGACAACGGCACCAGTGCTAGCTGCGGTGCGGTGCGGTGCGGTGCGGTGCGGTGCGGTGCCGAGGTGGTAAACATTCGTATAACAACAATGTTGATGTCCTTATATATGTTATCAGGTCTGTAGATCTCGAATATGATGGTTTCAGAACCTTCAAGGGAAAAAAAATAAAATAAATAAAAAATAAATAAAAAATATATATTTTGTTTAAAAATATAATTTTTACTAAAATTTTTATGTTTTTCATGTTTATAACATAAAAAATTTGCGTTTTTACACCATCTAAAGCAGTAAATCAGTTAATCAGTAAATCAAACCACCTACCCTACCCCTCCATACCCCATCCATGATCTATTAATCTATTGATTTGTCATATTTTGCTTACCATAACACAAAACATTTATTCTTTTTATGTTTATAATTTAAAAAATTTGTATTTTTACACACCCTAAAGCAGTAAATCAGTAATTCAAACCACCCTCCCTTCCCCTCCGCCCCTCCTCCCACCATCCTATGATCTATTGATCAATTGTTTCATGTCACATTTCGAGTATCATTTTGGATAAACATAACATAAAATCAAGTTCTTTATACACTGACCAACGAATATATATATATATATATATATATATATATATATATATATATATATATATATATATATAACATATATACATATATATATATATATATATATATATATATATATATATATGTATAAAGAAATATTATATATATATATATATATATATATATATATATATATATATATATATATATATATATATATATATATATATATATATATATATATATATATGTTAACGTAACAAAGTTTCCACATTAATAAAGCTAACATAGCAACACCTGAACTAAAAATATAATGTACAATGACAAAACTAAGAAACCATAAGCACGAATAAACTGTTAACATTAACAAAAATCCACACTTAACGACAGTAAAGTAACTAACATAGCATACAAAAACGTAACCTAGTCACACCTAGTCAAGCATATCTCTAACATATCAATGTTAATTTTACCTTAACTTTTCAATACTTAACAAAAATTTATCATAACTTTGTCTAGTTGTCATATTGATCAACGAATATATGCTAACGTAACAAAGTTTTCACATTAATTAAGCTTACATAGCATCACCTGAACTAAGAATATAAGGCACAACGACAAACCTAACACACCTTAAGCAAGAATAAACTGCTAACATTAACAAAGTTATATACTTAACAACAGTAAAGAAGCTTACATAGCATACAAAAACGTAACCTATTCACACTTTGTCAAGCATATCTCTAACATATCAAAGTTAATTTTACATTAACATGGTAATATTTAACAAAAATTTATCACACCCTTGTCTAATTATCATACAGACCAACGAATATATGCTAACGTAACAAAGTTTTTTACATTAACATACTAATATTTAACAAAAATTTATAATAACCTTACCTAACTATGATAATTCCCAACGATTAATCGCAAACATAAAGTTTTATTCAAACATAACATAAAAATAAGTTCTTTGAATAAAATATCATAGTAAAGTGTAATAGTTTACTGATCCTAATGCAGTAAACCAGTAAACAAGGAAATCAAATCACACGCCCCCACCCCTCCCCGTCCTCCCACCCTTCCATGATCTACTGATCTATTGATCTATTGTTTCAGGTCACATTTCAAGTATCATTTCGGATAAACATAGCATAAAAATAAGCTCTATATGTACTAACCAACGAATATATGCTAAAGTAACAAAGTTTTCAAATTAATAAAGCTAACATAGCATAACCTGAACTAAGAATATAAATTACAACGACAAACCTAACACATATTACGCACGAATAAACTACTAATATCAACAAAGTTCCATACTTAACAGCAGTAAAGTAACTAACACAGCATATAAAACGAAACTTATTCACACTTTTTTCAAGCATATCTCTAACATATCAATGTTAATTTTACATTAACATGGTAATATTTAACAAAAGTTTATCATAACCCTGTCTAACTATCATGCTGACCAACGAATATTTGCTAACGTAACAAAGTTTTTTACATTAACATAGTAATATTTAACAAAAATTCATCATAACCTTACCTAACTATCATAATCCCCAACGAATAATTTCAAACATAACAAAGTTTTATCCAAACATAACATAATAATAACAAAGTTTTTTTCCAAACATAACATAAAAATAAGTTATTTGAATGAAATATCATAGTAAAGTGTAGTACTTTACAGATTTTAAAGCAGTAAATCAATAAATCTGTAAATCAAACCACCAGCCCCTCCTCACCCACCCTTCCATGATCTATTGATCTATTGGTTATAGTCATATTTCGAGTATCACATTGGATAAACATACATATAAAAATAAGTTCTTTATATACTGACCAACGGATATATGCTAACGCAACAAAGTTTTAACATCAATAAAGCGAACATATCATAACCTGAACTAAGAATATAATGTAAAAAGACAAACCTAACACACCTTACGCACGAATAAACAGCCAACATTAGCAAAGTTCCCTACTTATCAAAGGTAAATTAGCTAACAGGAATTACAAAACTCAATGTAGCCAAACTTTTTCAACATATCAGCAACAACTAAAGCAGTATTATCTAACAAAATCCATTAACAAAGTGACCAACCTATCAAACATACCAGCATCTTGAACTATGAATTGATACAACCTTCATCAAAGTGTCACTCATATCAAATATAACATCATTTTGAACTATGAATAAACGTAGACATTAGCAAAATTCTCGGCCAAACCTAACATTACTCAGCAAAAACTTAACCTAAGCCCACGTTTCTAACACATCATCACCAGTTAACACAGAAATATTTTACGAATCGTATCATTTCTCTAACAAATCAGTGTTAATTTCACATTATCATAGTAATATTTAACAAAACGTAACAGGAATTAAACATAGCCTAACATATCTAAAACCTACAAAGGGCGAAAACCTACAATAGATACTAACATCTGGAACTACGAATAAGACATTAATATTTGGACCTATGAATAAGTTCTCAACCTACACCTCATTACACAGTAAAACTCAACCTGTCCCTGCTTTTCAATCATATCATCAGCAGCTAAAGCAGTATTATCTAACAAAATTCCTTAACAAAGTGTCCAAATATATCAGCATCTTGAACTATGAATTGATACTACATTCATTAAAATGTCTTGCATATCAAATGTAACATCATTTTGAACTATGAATAAACGTGGACATTAGCAAAATTCTCTGTCAAACATCATAAATTAACCTATCGATCATAATGATCAACGAATAAACGCTAACATAATATTTCCTGAACTAAAAACATATAGTACCATAACTTACCTGATATACATTAAGCGTGAATAAACTGACTACATTAACAAAGTATAACAATCTCAAGCTTTACTATAGAAAAACTGGTAGGTTTGGCAACAGCGCATCATACAGAGGCGATTTGGCATACCTGTAAGCTTTCAATTATTATTATTATTATTATTATTATTATTATTATTATTATTATTATTATTATTATTATTATTATTATTATTATTATTATTATTATTATTATTAGAAGAAGAAGAAGAAGAAGTAGTAGTAGTAGTAGTAGTAGTAGTAGTAGTAGTAGTAGTAGTAGTAGTAGTAGTAGTTGTATTTAATAATCATAACAAAGTTTTAATAACCATAAAGCTAACATAATATCACCTAAACTAAGAACATAACATACCTTACGTACGGATAAACAGTCAACATTAACAAAGTGCACTGATTAATATCAGTAAAGTAACTACCACAGCATCACAAAGCGTAACCTACTCCCTTACACACCTGACAAATAAATCCAAGAATTACTGCTACTTTTACCAAGGTTTGATGTTATATGGCACAGATGTTCAGTTAGGCTTACACTATAGGCTTATCATTAGATATACTTTCATATTTATACAAAAGCTTTCACGAATGCGCTCATACATCAACATAATCTCAATCTTTACTATACATTACCGAACAATTTTCAGCGACGAGCCCCACTACTTGGAGATCACTCCCCTTTCTGGTTATGATATGTTAGCTTTATTGATGTTAAAACTTTGTTACGTTAGTATATATTCGTTGGTCAGTATATAAAGAACTTATTTTTATGTTTTGTTTATCCAAAATGATACTCGAAAGATGACTTGAATCATTAGATCAATAGATCAAAATGTCATGGAAGGGTGGGTGGAGAGGGGGTGGAGGGGTGGGTGGAGGGGTGGTGGGGGGTGGGTGATTTGATTTACTGATTTATTGATTTACTGCTTTAAAATCAGTAAATTATTACACTTTACTATGAAATTTATTCAAAGAACTTATTTTTATATGTTTGGATAAAACTTTGTTATTTTTATGTTATGTTTGGATAAAACTTTGTTATGTTTGCAATTATTCGTTGGGAATTATGATAGATAGGTAAGGTTATGATGAATTTTTGTTAAATATTCTTATGTTAATGTAGAAAACATTTTTACGTTAGCATATATTCGATGGTCAGTATGATAATTAGACATGGTTATGATAAATTTTTGTTAAATATTATCATGTTAATGTAAAATTAGCATTGGTATGTTAGAGATATGCTTGAAAAATGTGTGAATAGGTTACGTTTTGTACGCTGTGTTAGTTACTTTACTGTTGTTATGTATGGAACTTTGTTGATATTAGTAGCTTATTTGTGCGTAATATGTGTTATTTTTGTCGTTGCACATTATATTCTTAGTTCAGATTATGCTATGTTAGCTTTATTAATTTGAAAACTTTGTTGCGTTAGCATATATTCGTTAATTAGTATATAAAGAACTTATTTTTATGCTATGTTTATCCGAAATGATACTCGAAATGTGACCTGAATCAATATATCATGGAAGGGTGGGAGGGCGGGGGAGGGGTGGTCTTGTGTGGTTTGATTTACTGATTTACTGCTTAAGGATCAGTAAACTATTACACTTTGCTATGATATTTTATTCAAAGAACTTATTTTTATGTTATGTTTGGATAAAACTTTGTTATGTTTGCAATTATTCGTTGGTAATTACGATAGTTTGGTAACGTTATGATAAATATTTGTTAAATATTACTATGTTAATGTAAAAAACTTTGCTACGTTAGCATATATTCGTTCGTCTGTATGATAATTAGACAAAGTTATGATAAAATTTTGTTAAATATTACCATGTTAATGTAAAATTAACATTGATATGTTAGAGATATGCTTGATAAAGCGTGAATAGGTTACGTTTTGTATGCTATGTAGCTTCTTTATTGTTCTTAAGCATATAACTTTGTTAATGTTAGCAGTTTATTTTTGCTTAAGGTGTGTTAGGTTTGTCGTTGTGCCTTATATTCTTAGTTCAGGTGACGCTATGAAAGCTTTATTAAAATGAAAACTTTGTTACGTTACCATATATTCGTTGATCAGTATGATAATTAGACAAGGTTTTGATAAATTTTTGTTAAATATTACAATGTTAATGTAAAATTAACATTGATATGTTAGAGATATGCTTGACTAGGTGTGAATAGGTTACGCTTTTGTATGCTATGCTAGTTACTTTATTGTTGTTAAGTGTGGATTTTTGTTAATGTTAACAGTTTATTCGTGCTTAAGGTTTGATGGGTTGGTCTGGTCGTTGTACATTATATTCTTAGTTTAGGTGATGCTATGTTAGCTTTATTACTGTGAAAACTTTGAGACGTTAGCATATATATTCGTTGGTCAGTGTATAAAGAACTTGATTTTATGTTATGTTTACCCAAAATGATACTCGAAATGGGACATGAAACAATAGATCAATAGATCATAAGATAGTGGGAGGAGGGGTGGAAGGGAGGGGATGGTGATTTGATTTACTGATTTACTGATTTGCTGTTTTAGGGTGTGTATAAACGCTAATTTTTAAAGTAATAAACATAAAAAGAATAAAAATTTTGCGTTATGTTAAACAAAAAATGACTTGAATCCGTATATCAATAGATCAATAGATGAATAGATCATGGGTGGGGTTGGGAGTTTGGGTTTGGGTGGTTTGATTTACTAATTTACTGCTTTAGGGTATGTAAAAAACATACGTTTTTTAAGTTATAAACATAAAAAGAATAAATATTTTAGTGAAAAAGAAACAAAATAAAATAAAATAATAAATTAAAGTTTTGTGTTATGTTAAACAAAATATGACTTGAATCAATAGATCAATAGATCATGGGTGGGGGGGAGGGTGGGTATGGGTGGTTTGATTTACTGATTTACTGATTTACTGTTTTAGAGTATGTAAAAACACAAATTTTTTAAGTTATAAACATAAAAAGAATAAAAATTTTAGTAAAAATATAAATATTTTTTGAACAAATAAAAAAAAAGAAATAATAATGTTTTGTGTTATTTTATACAAAATATGACTTCAATCAATAGATCAATAGATCAATAGATCACAGATGAGGTGGGGAGGGGCAGGGTGGGTGGTTTGATTTACTGATTTACTGCTTTAGGCTGTGTAAAAATGCAAATTTTTTGTTATAAACATAAAAAGAATAAAAGATTTATGTTATGTTATATAAAATATGACTTGAATCAATGGATCAGTAGATCATGGATGGGGTGGGGAGGGGTAGGGTGGGTGGTTTGATTTACTGATTTACTAATTTACTGCTTTAGATGGTGTAAAAACGCAAATTTTTTACGTTATAAACATAAGCATAAAAATTTTAGTAAAAATTATATTTTTACACAAAATATATATTTTTTATTTATTTTTTATTTATTTTATTTTTTATCCTTGAAGGTTCTGAAACCATCATATTCGAGATCTACAGACCCGATAACATATATAAGGACATCAACATTGTTGTTATACGAATGTTTACTACCTCGGCACCTCACCGGAGCTAGCACCGGTGCCGTTGTCAACTCCGACGACTCATCAGACTCCGACTCCGACTCCTTCTCCGACTCCTTCCGTCTCTGACTCCGACTCCGACTCCTTTTTCCACTTCTCTTATGCATTCCGTTCATTTCTACTGGGGACCCCCTCCGGGGGGTCCCCAGATACCCTTTACGAACTTATAACCATCATATTCGAGATCTACGTGTCAATAACATATATAAGGATACAAAAACTTATTATTATACAATTATTTACTAACTCGGCATCGCACCGGAGCCATCACCGGTGCTAGCTCCAAATCCGAATCTGGGTCCGAATCCTACTTACTCATTCCTCCTCTATACCATCTCCAAATTTCAACCTTCCACAATCATTTCTTAATTGTGGAGGGTGACACCCACCTCCGGGGGGCGCAAGGATACATACGAGGTTACGTCACCACATAGCGAGTCGTCAAATTTTAGGGCGATACGATAAACTTAACCCGGGTAGATATATATACGCAGAAAATTGAAAGTATTTCACGGGTCGATTTCAAGGAGAGTATCGCCGAATTAGACCTGTTACTAATTATATATATATATATATATATATATATATATATATATATATATATATATATATATATATACCAGATATATATATATATATATATATATATATATATATATATATATATATATATATATATATATATATATATATATATATATATATATATATATATATATATATAGTATTCGTACATTTTGAGAGCCCACAGCTTTTTCTCAAAAAGTATAAGAGATATAGGTCTGAAACTTGGAATATAATCTATGTATGGGATAAGCTCGAATCCGTGTAAATTTCAAGTCTGTAGGATGTATATAGAGGGGGGTCACCCCCGAGGGTGGATGCCGATATTGCGCTTACGCCTTTGTTGCTTGATCTGCGTGGGTGAGTTTAGGCCTAACGAGCGTTTGGGCGACCGATCATTTGGAGGTCAAACAGACCGAAGGTCTGTTTGACCGACAGACACAGACTGAGCGCGCGTGCGCATGCACATACACATTATTATTATTATTATTACGTCGAAGATTCGATTTCCGAAGGAAATCGAATCTGAGTCGAAAAACGATCCCTGTAAGGGATCGTTTTTTTACGCACTCCGACTTTGCTTTCCGCCGAGGTTGCTTCTTCGCATCCGGTTCTGAGTCCAATATATATCTACATGGGTTAGAGTTAACGTATCGTTTTCAAACTTGGTATATGTTCTATGAAGGTGATAAACTGATCACAGACGAGTTTTGGTGACCGTAGGTCACCCCTAAGGGGGTGCTGCCTTAGTCCAAGGTCAAATTTGTCCTGAAAACCCTGTTAGGCTTAACGCAGCTGGAGTGAAATTCTGGATGTGAGTTGAGATGATGCAATCTGTCGGAGACGATTACGTCCTCTGCATCCTCCCTGGAAGGGGGACGCTACCCCACAAAAATTAAAAATGATCGTAGAAGACTGGAAACTTGGAGGCTGGGCTGAGGACTGAAATGGAAGGCGGAGAAGGCGGTGATTTTGGGTTTGAATCCAGGGACCCCACCGGAGGTGGGTCCCCCTTTGAAAAAAAAAAAAAGAAGAAGAAATGCATGGAATGCAAAACAGAGGAAGAAGAAGAAGAAAGGAAGAAGGAGGAGGAAAGGAGGAAGGAAGAAGAATGAGGAAGGAGGAGTCTGAGGAGTAGGCACAGACACCGGTGCTGGAGCCGGGTGCCAAGTTAATAAACAGTCGTATAACAACAAGTGTTGGTGTATATAGGCTAATGGGTCGTAGATTTCGAAAATAATGGTTTCAGAACCATCAAGAAAAAAATAAATAAATAAATAAATAAATAAATAAAATTTCTTACACTTTTTATGTTTATAACTTACAAATTTACGTTTTTACATACCCTAGCAGTAAATCAGTAAATCAAACACCCTCAACTATCTACCTTCCTGCCACCCCTCCTGCCAGTTAAAATTATTGATCTTATTGATTAAGGTCACTTACAAATTTTCGTTTTTTACATACCCTAAAGCAGTAAATCACTAAATCAAACCACCATCCAACCAGCATCCAACCTCCCTCCTGACCATCTGTGATCTATTGATCTATTGATTAAACTAAAATTGTCATGTTTTACATACCCTAAAGCAGTAAATCACTAAATCAAACCACCATCCAACCTGCATCCTACCTCCCTCTTGACCATCTGTGATTGATTAAGGTCAAATTTTTACTAAAATTTTCGTGTTTTACATACCCTAAAGCAGTAAATCACTAAATCAAACCACCATCCAACCTGCATCCTACCTCCCTCTGACCATCTGTGATCTATTGATCTATTGATTAAGGTCACATTTTTAGTATTTCTGATAAACATAACATAAAAATCAAGTTCTTATACAAACATCAATCAATATATGTCAACGTAACAAAATTCACATTAATTAATAAAACTTACTTAGCATCATCTGAACTATGACTATAACCCACAAACCTGACACATCCTAAACAGGAATAAACGGTTAACGTCAACAAAGTTCTACACTTAACAACAGTAAAGTAACTAGCATAACATCCAAAGACGTACCATATTCACACTTTGTCAAGCATATCTCTAACATATTATCGTTAACCTTACACTGCCACAGTAACATTTAACATATAACAACATTGGTTAATTATCATACTGATCAACGAATATACTCTAACATAATAAGGTTTCTACATCAATATAGCTAACATGACGTAACATGAACTAAGAAAATAATGTACAAAGACAAACCTAACACATCTTAAGCAAGAATAAGCAGTCAACATTAACAAAGTTCCAAACTTAACAACAGTAACTAACACGGCACACAAAACGTAACCTATTCTTACTTTTTCAAGCATATCTCTATCATATTAACGCTAACCGTACCCTGACACTGTAACATCACATTAATAAAGCTTACTTAGCATCATCTGAACTATGAATAGTACCCAACGACAAACACACTTAACACCAGCAAAGTAACTAACATAACATCCAAAAACGGCATTCACACTTGGTCACGTCTCTAACGTTAATCTTACAATGACACAGTAACATTTAGCAAAAATTTACCATAACCTTGCGTAATTATCATACAGACCAATGAAAGTATGCTAACGTAACAAAGTTTTCACATTAAGAAAGCCACCGTAACATGACCAGAACTAAGAATATAGTATATTACGACAAGCCTGACACATCTTAAGCAAGAATAAACTGTTAACATTAACAAAAGTTCAAACTTATCAACAATAAAACGAACATAAGCGGGAAGTAAAACAAGTTTTCATTTTTTATAACATATAATTTTCATTGAAAAGTGGGTTATATAAATACATAAAAACATATAAATACATAAAAACATAAGTTTATTTTAAATATATTAATTCATCCAATCAGAGAACATAGGATTCAAGTTGGGTACGTTCTATATATTAAAGATTCAACACCCTGATGTAGTATAAATGCCTTCAGCGGTACTAAACCATTTTTCCATATTTTGATTCAGCAGCACTCATTCTCTCATACAAGAGAGAAGTAAACTCTTCCAGGCTGATAGTTATTAAAGCATTCCTGTATACTGCATTATACGGGAAACCGCATGTTTGGTGTAAATATCATAGATTACAACACTGTGCTATATGTATTATGTCATCAAGTTGTCAACATCGTTAAGATGTGATGTTAACTCTTTTTATTTTAAGCAACGCTGTAATATTTTCAGGTTCGAACTGTGAAACCTATACATGTGCGATAGAAGGTCACACACTCGATTTCAATATTGGCGTACCTCAAGGGTTTTAATATTGTCACATGACGAGAACTCCACGTCTATCGGCTAGGAACCATCTTCTTATGTTGTCTTCTCCCAGCCACTCAAACGCTGAGCCCTCGGATAACAAACACCTCATCCTCTACCCATGCAGCAGCGTGATACGCCACCTTGATGAACCCCCAGCACAAACGAATAGCAGTCTATTATTTTGATCTTGTTAGCCAAAGTCTTAAATACAAATGACACATCATTAGAATAACGAAGCTGTGAAGATATCAACAACAAACGTAGAGATGCGCGAGGAGATGTCATCGTGTCAGTACAATGAAAAAATGGCCTACTGACGGAAATCGTATGCGTAAACAACCCTTATAGGTAATGAGATTCTTTCTTTCAACCAATCAGTAAATAAGAATACAACGCACAAACGAACCACATCAGTTCAAAAGGGTATATATTCTCGGTAGACAACAACAACAACAACAACAATAACAACAACAACAACAACAACAGCAACAATAACATAGTACAAGAATAAGTTCTTATATATCAGCCTGCGTTAACGTAGCATTGTTGCATACAGTTAACATAGCATTACCAGAACTAAGAATATACTGTTCAATAACAAAATCTAACACAATTAGAATAAACAACTAACATTAACAAAGGTCCATACTTAACAGCGATAAAGTACCTAACATAGCATACAAACGTAACCTATTCACTCTTTTTCAAGCATATCTTCTAACATATCAATGTTAATTTTACATTAACATTGGATTTACGTAGCATTTAGAGTATCATACAAAACATTAAACAATAGTAAAACCAGGAATATTTTAAGGCTTATCTCTTTTTAGACTACACCCTCCTTTCAGAAAATTTCAACATGAAACATGAAAATGATTTTATGCTTTAACCATTTACATAAAGTGATGCAATACTTATTATATTTATTAAACAAACAGGTAAATCTGGCAACTGCGTATCACACAGAGGTGATTTGACAGCACTGTATAGACTTGGGAGCTGAGTTATATATAAATCAGTGAGCTACCCGATGGGGTATTCATAATCATAGCAAAAGTCTAGGGGCAAACCTAACATTATTCAACAAAAACTTAATGTGATAAGATTATGGTCTCTGGTTGGGGCGACTGGTAGATCGAAACCATCTTCTCATATTTTACAAAACCTACCTTACGTATGAATAAACAGTCAACATTATCAAAGTACACAAAAGTGACCAATCTATCAAAGATACAGGCATCTTGAACTATGAATTGACACTATCATCATCAAAGTATCACTCATCTTGAACTATGAATAAACGTAGACATTAGCAAAATTCTTCGGCAAACCTAACATTACTCGACAAAATCTTAACCTAAGCCCGCGTTTCTAACACATCATCGTCAGTTAACACAGTAATATCTTACAAAACTCATCATTTCTCTAGTAAATCAGTGTTAATTTCACACAGTCCATAGTAATACTCTTAACATAACTACCTAACTTATGAATAAATGCCTATTAGCCAAGAGTACCCAGCAACACCACCTCCGAGAAACCCAATGGGATGCGCACCTTGAAAGGGTGTGTGAATCCCGAGAGGGGGATCACCCGAAAGGGTGTGTTGGCATTACCCCTCCGAAGGAGGGGTAAGCCTTCATCCCCATCCCCCTTTCAGAAAATATCAATTCAAAACTGGTAGATTTGGCAGCAGCGCATCATACAGATTCGATTTGATAGCACTGTAAGCACTGTAAGCACTACTTGGAGATGCACGAAGACCCATCTCGGGGTACCCTGAAGGGGTGTAAGCGGTTACATAAGGGCACAGCCCAAAGGGCTGCGCCCTTACCGCTTACACCCCCTTCAGGGTACCCCGAGATGGGTCTTCATGCATCTCTCTGGGGTGATCTCCAAGTAGCGCTTACAGTGCTTACAGTGCTATCAAATCGAATCTGTATGATGCGCTGCTGCCAAATCTACCAGTTTTGAATTGATATTTTCTGAAAGGGGGGCAGAGATGGGCTGAGGCCTTACCCCTCCTTCGGAGGGGTAATGCCCACTTACACCCTTTCGGGTGATCCCCCTCTCGGGATTCACACCCTTTCAAGGTGCGCATCCCATTGGGTTTTCTCTCAGGAGGTGGTGTTGCTTTAGATACTCTTGGCTAATGAAAGCTGTTTATTCATAAGTTAGGTACGTTATGTTAAGTATTACTATGACTGTGTGAAATTAACACTGATTTACTAGAGAAATGATGAGTTTTGTAAGATATTACTGTGTTAACTGACGATGATGTGTTAGAAACGTGGGCTTAGGTTAAGATTTTGTCGAGTAATGTTAGGTTTGCCGAAGAATTTTGCTAATGTCTACGTTTATTCATAGTTCAAAATGATGTTATACTCGAGATGAATGATACTTTGATGATGATAGTGTCAATTCATAGTTCAAGATGCCGGTATCTTTGATAGATTGGTCACTTTTGTGTACTTTGATAATGTTGACTGTTTATTCATACGTAAGGTAGGTTTTGTAAAATATGAGAAGATGGTTTCGATCTACCAGTCGCCCCAACCAGAGACCATAATCTTATCACATTAAGTTTTTGTTGAATAATGTTAGGTTTGCCCCTAGACTTTTGCTATGATTATGAATACCCCATCGGGTAGCTCACTGATTTATATATAACTCAGCTCCCAAGTCTATACAGTGCTGTCAAATCACCTCTGTGTGATACGCAGTTGTCAGATTTACCTGTTTGTTTAATAAATATAATAAGTATTGCATCACTTTATGTAAATGGTTAAAGCATAAAATCATTTTCATGTTTCATGTTGAAATTTTCTGAAAGGAGGGTGTAGTCTAAAAAGAGATAAGCCTTAAAATATTCCTGGTTTTACTATTGTTTAATGTTTTGTATGATACTCTAAATGCTACGTAAATCCAATGTTAATGTAAAATTAACATTGATATGTTAGAGATATGCTTGAAAAAAAGAGTGAATAGGTGTTACGTTTTGTATGCTGTGCTAGGTACTTTATCGCTGTTAAGTATGGACCTTTGTTAATGTTAGTTGTTTATTCTAGCGTAAGGTGTGTTAGATTTTGTTATTGAACAGTATATTCTTAGTTCTGGTAATGCTATGTTAGCTTTATTAATGCGAAAACAATGCTACGTTAGCATATATTCGTAGGCTGATATATAAAGAACTTATTCTTGTACTATGTTATTGTTGCTGTTGTTGTTGTTGTTGTTGTTGTTGTTGTTGTTGTTGTTGTTGTTGTTGTTGTTGTTGTTGTTGTTGTGTTGTTGTTGTTGTCTGCGTTGTATTCTTGTTTACTTTCTTCTGATTGGCTGAAAGAAAGAAGCTCATTACCTATAAGGGTTGTTTACGCATACGATTTCCGTCAGTAGGCCATTTTTTCATTGTACTGACACGATGACATCTCTTCGCATCTCTACAACTGTTGTTGATATCTTCACGAGGAGCTTCGTTATTCCCAATGATGTGTCATTTATATTTAAGCGTAAACCAAATGGCAGTCGTTACGTTGCTTGTATTTCTGCCAAAGGGTCAAATAATAGACCTTTATTCGTTTGTGCTGAGGGGTTCATCAAGATTATCGACATCGCTGCTGCATGGGTAGAGGATAAGTGTTTGTTATCCGAAAGATCAACGCTTAGTGAAATATCTAACTGGGAAGACAACATGCGGTTCTAATAGAATAGACGTGGAGTTCTCGTCGTGTGATAATATTAAAACCCTTGATGTACGCAATACATTGGAAACCCATCGAGTGTGTGACCTTCTCTATCGCACATGTATAGGTTTCACAGTTCGAACACTTGAAAATATTACAGCGTTGCTTAAAATTAAAAACGAATTTAATATCACATCTTAACGATGTTGACATACTTGATGACATAATACACATATAGCACATGGTGCAATCTATGATATTTACACCGAAACATGGGGTTTCCCGTATAATGCAGCATACAGGGAATGCTTTAATAATTATCAGCCAGCTTACTTCTCTCTTGTATGAGAGAATGTGAGTGCTGTTGAATCAAAATATGCCGAAAATGGTTTAGTACCGCTGAAGGCATTTATACTACATCCTTTCAAAGGGTGTTGAATTTAGAGAGATATATAGAACGCACCAACTTGAATCCTATGTTCTCTGATTAGATGAATTAATATATTTAAAATAAACTTATGTTTTTATGTATTTATATGTTTTTATGTATTTATATAACCCACTTTTCAATGAAAATTATATGTTATAAAAATGAAAACTTGTTTTACTTCCCGCTTATGTTCGCTTTATTGACTCTTTTACTGTTGATAAGTTGGGACTTTTGTTAATGTTATCAGTTTATTCTTGCTTAAGATGTGTCAGGCTTGTCGTAATATACTATATTCTTAGTTCTGGTCATGTTACGGTGGCTTTCTTAATGTGAAAACTTTGTTACGTTAGCATACTTTCATTGGTCTGTATGATAATTACGCAAGGTTATGGTAAATTTTTGCTAAATGTTACTGTGTCATTGCACGATTAACATTGTTATGTTAGAGACATGCTTGACCAAGTGTGAATAAGTTACGTTTTTTGGATGTTATGTTAGTTACTTTACTGTAGTTGAGGGTGAAACTTTGTTTGTCGTTGGGTGTTATATTCATAGTTCAGATGATGCTAAGTAAGCTTTATTAATGTGATGTTACAGTGTCAGGGTACGGTTAGCGTTAATATGATAGAGATATGCTTGAAAAAGTAAGAATAGGTTACGTTTTGTGTGCCGTGTTAGTTACTTTACTGTTGTTAAGTTTGGAACTTTGTTAATGTTGACTGCTTATTCTTGCTTAAGATGTGTTAGGTTTGTCTTTGTACATTATTTTCTTAGTTCATGTTACGTCATGTTAGCTTTATTGATGAGGAAACCTTATTATGTTAGAGTATATTCGTTGATCAGTATGATAATTAATCAATGTTGTGATAAATTTTTGTTAAATGTTACTGTGGCAGTGTAAGGTTAACGATAATATGTTAGAGATATGCTTGACAAAGTGTGAATATGGTACGTCTTTGGATGTTATGCTAGTTACTTTACTGTTGTTAAGTGTAGAACTTTGTTGACGTTAACCGTTTATTCCTGTTTAAGATGTGTCAGGTTTGTCGTTGTGAGTTATATTCGTAGTTCAGATGATGCTAAGTAAGTTTTATTAATTAATGTGAAAACTTTGTTACGTTGACATATATTGATTGATGTTTGTATAAAGAACTTGATTTTATGTTATGTTTATCCGAAAATGATACTCAAAATGTGACCTTAATCAATAGATCAATAGATCACAGATGGTCAAGAGGGAGGTTGGATAGTGGTTTGATTTAGTGATTTACTGCTTTAGGGTATGTAAACAATGAAAATTTAGTAAAAAATTTCTGACCTTAACTGCCAGATCAATAGATCACAGATGGTCAAGAGGGAGGTAGGTGGGTTGATGGTGGTTTGATTTAGTGATTTACTGCTTTAGGGTATGTAAAACACGAAAATTTTAGTAAAAATTTGACCTTAATCAATAGATCAATAGATCACAGATGGTCAAGAGGGAGGTAGGATGCAGGTTGGATGGTGGTTTGATTTAGTGATTTACTGCTTTAGGGTATGTAAAACACGAAAATTTTAGTAAAAATTTGACCTTAATCAATAGATCAATAGATCACAACTGGACAGGAGGGTGGCAGGAAGGTAGATGGTTGGTGTTTGATTTACTGATTTACTGCTTTAGGGTATGTAAAAACGTAAATTTGTAAGTTATAAACATAAAAAATGTAAGAAATTTTATTTATTTATTTATTTATTTATTTATTTTTTTTCTTGATGGTTCTGAAACCATTATTTTCGAAATCTACAGATCCAATAACCTATATAAAGACACCAACCTTGTTGTTATACGACTGTTTATTAACTTGGCACCGCAGTGGCTCCAGCACCGGTGTCTGTGCCTACTCCTCAGACTCCTCCTTCCTCATTCTTCTTCCTTCCTCCTTTCCTCCTCCTTCTTCCTTTCTTCTTCTTCTTCCTCTGTTTTGCATTCCATGCATTTCTTCTTCTTCTTTTTTTTTCAAAGGGGGGACCCACCTCCGGTGGGGTCCCTGGACTCCGAAACCGAATCCGCTTCCTTCTCCGCCTTCGACTCCGAATCCTCAACCCAGCCTCCAAGTTTCAGTCTTCTACGATCATTTTTTATTTTTTTTTTTGTGGGGTAGCGTCCCCCCTTC
>JABUQX010093476.1:0-10000 GCA_015478945.1 Trachelipus rathkii | reverse complement strand
TTACACTTATACACAGTATAAACACACGACCAACCCTTTTGGTTTCCATGGCGTCAATTGTTTAGCCCCATCCTAATTTTAGGCAGCTTAAACATTTTTATAAAAACAACAATATACTTTACAGGACCTTAAAGCAGTTAAATCAGTAAATCAATAGAGGTGTTACCTAACACCTAGGGGATTAGTATGCTTTTGATTTACTGTTTTACTGCTTTAACTCATGTTTTACTGCTTTAACTCATGTTTTCTGCTTTAACTCATATGTTTACTGCTTTAACTCACATATTATTAACATTACATACCTTTAAAGCAGTAAATCAGTAAATCAATAGAGGTGTTACCTATCTACCAGAGGGGATTAGTGATTGCTTTTGTTTTTACTGTTTTTACTGCCTTAACTCATTGGTTACTGCTTTAACTCAATGTTACTGTTTAACTTATATGTTTTACTGCTTTAACTCACATATTTAAACATTACATTACCTTTTAAAGCAGTAAAAATCAGTAAATCAATAGAGGTGTTAACTAACACCTAGGGGGGATTAGTATGCTTTTGTTTTACTTCTTTACTGCTTTACTCATGTTTTACTGCTTATAAACGGCAGTTTTACTGCTTTAACTCTATGTTTTACTGCTTTAACTCACATTTCATTAACATTACATAGCCTTAAAGTAGTAAATCCAGTAAATCAATAGAGGTGTTACCTAACACCTACGGGATTAGTATGCTTTTGTTTTACTGCTTTACTGCTTTAACCTCATGCTTTACTGCTTTAAAGTATGTAAAACACCTTTTACTTTTCTGCTTTACTGCTTTAACTTTCGGCTTTACTGCTTTTCTGCTTTACTGCTTTTACTGCTTTAACTCATATATTTATTTTATTATGTTTTTTATTTTGTTTTAATACTTTTTATTTATTTTTATTATTAATTTTTTTATTTTATTATTATTTTTATTATTTATTATTTTATTTTATTATTTTATTATATTATGTATTTACTTCATCCTATTGTTATTTTATTGAGAACACAACATACCACACACACACAACACACACACACACAACAGCACACTTACACTAAACCACACATTCCTATGACACTTATACACAACATTCACTATGACACTTTACATTTACATAGACACTTACATTTACACTTATACACATGCGGTCCACACACACACTGACACTTATACACACTCACTATGATACTTATACACACATTCACTATGCCACTTCATTTATCCATAGACACTTACATTTACACTTACACTCACACACAGATTTACTTACACTCAACAGATTTACTTACACTCACAAACAGATTTACTTACACACCACAGATTTACTTACACTCGCACACAGATTTACACACACACACACACACACACCACACCCACACCCACGCACACTCACTTACACATATAACGTTTAATTTATTAAAACATTTATGTTTTAATTAAACACGTACATTTAATATTACTCATTCAAATATATCTAAAATTATTTCAAAGTTTCTTAAAACGTTCTATAATAAATCAATCATTATCTTTGACAAGAATTTATTATTAACTGTTTAATACTTTTTGTTTATAATTTTATACTTTCAAGTTTTAAAATAACTTTTACTAAAATTTTATGAAATTTTATTTTATTTACAAATATTTTACGTACCTTAAAGCAATAAGAATCAGTAAATCAGTAAGGCCGGCCCCTAGCACCCTCTCTACATCAAGCTATGGGCACGTTTTGTTCTATTGATTACTGCTTTACATTTCATCTTTAGCCCATGTAATAATATAAGAATAACAAAATAAGTTCTTCTCTGCCAAAATAACATGTATTTTATTAAAATCATTGCTAAGTTTTTATTTAAAATAACAATTATTCACTTACATTTATATTATTCACTCGATGTTAACTAAAAATATTTCACAAGTTTTTTTAAATAATTCGGGTTTTCTTTATTATTATTACTATTATCTATTACATGACAATCCATCACGAGTAAACTCAAAAATCATTACTCCTAATAGATATGCATCTGAAGTCTCTCTGCAAAATGTGTTGAAATAACTACTTTAGGTCTAAATTTAGGATAATCCTTTTTGTAACCCGGGGCGATTTAAGCCTAATTCCAGAAAATATATTTCAAACTGACCTTTTTCTGTAAAATGTGGTGCAATAACTACGTTAGGCCTAAATTTAGGCCTAAATTTTGGATAAGCCTTTTTGTAGTACGGGCTAATTTAATCCTAATACCAGGTCAAAAGGTAATTCCCGTATAGACAAGATCATTGCTTATTATTATTTTGATAAATATATTTTCAAACTGAAACCATGCTGGATCGGTAAGGGTCCTATTAAGCAGGTAAAAAGGAAATGTTTTCCTTACTTGTGATTGGGGTAATCCTTATCTCTATATGACCTCGTATGTGATTGGTCGAGGAACTATTTTATCGTCTTTTGAAAATTAACTTTGTTCTTTAAACTTGTATTTGAGCAGGTGTGTGTTTTATTATCTTTTAGACCCAAACTCATTTTAAAATCATAGTCATTTTAGCTGTTAAGCGGTGCACAAGTTATCTGATTTGTATTAAAAGTGTTTTATTTTTACTAAGTGTATATCATATTTATAATAAATACTTACATTGAGGAATAATTATTAATTTCACTAGAATAGATAATAATTAATTCACTAGTTCATAAGCTAACCACCAGGGCCCAGCATGAGCCCCACCCGCAAAGGCAGCCAACCCCGCACCCGCTGGTGCGTCCCGCCGCGTCCCCGCCCGCCGCGTGCGCCCGCAGGCGCAATATTTCCGCGTTCCCGCGCGAATGTTGCGCCTGCGGGCGCACGCGGCGGGCGGGAACGCGGAAATATTGCGCCTGCGGGCGCACGCGGCAGGCGGGGACGCGGCGGGACGCACCAGCGGGTGCGGGTTGGCTGCCTTTGCGGGTGGGGCTCATGCTGAGCCCTGGTGGTTAGCTTATGAACTAGTGAATTAATTATTATCTATTCTAGTGAAATTAATAATTTTTCCTCAATGTAAGTATTTATTATAAATATGATATACACTTAGTAAAAATAAAACACTTTTAATACAAATCAGATAACTTGTGCACCGCTTAACAGCTAAAATGACTATGATTTTAAAATGAGTTTGGGTCTAAAAGATAATAAAACACACACCTGCTCAAATACAAGTTTAAAGAACAAAGTTAATTTTCAAAAGACGATAAAATAATTCTCGACCAATCACATACGAGGTCATATAGAGATAAGGATTACCCCGACCAATCACAAGTAAGGAAAACATTTCCTTCTTACCTGCTTAAAGGATCTTACCGATCCAGCATGTTTCAGTTTGAAATATATTTATAAAAATAATAATAACAATGATTCTTGTCTATACGGGGAATACCTTTTGACCTGGTATTAGGATTAAATTAGCCCGTCTACAAAAAGGCTTATCCTAAATTTAGGCCTAAATTTAGGCCTAACGTAGTTATTGCACCACATTTACAGAAAAAGGTCAGTTTGAAATATATTTTGACCTGGAATTAGGCTTAAATCGCCCCGGGTTACAAAAAGAATAGGCCTAAATTTAGACCTAAAGTAGTTATTTCAACACACATTTAACAGAGAGAGGTCAGTTTCGTATCTGTAAGGAGTGCGGGGTGTTGTGTTTTCTCGTGATGGATTGTCAATGTACATAAATGTACATAGATAATAATAATAATAATAAAGAAAAACCCGAATTATTTAAAAAACTTTGAAATATTTTTACGTTACATCGAGTGAATAATATTAAATGTAGTGAATAATTGTTATTTTTAAATAAAAACTTAGAATGATTTTAATAAAATACATGTTATGTTAGCAGAGAAGAACTTATTTTGTTATTTTATACTTATTACATGGCTAAAGATGATGTAAAGCCGTAAGTCAACTAGAACAAAACGTGGCATAGCTTGATGTAGAGGGGGTCTAGGGGGCTGCCCTTACTGATTTACTGATTATTGCTTTAAGGTACGTAAAATATATGTTTTTAAAATAAAATTTCATAAAAATTTTAGTAAAAGTTATTTTTTAAAACTTGATAGTTATAAAATTATAAACAAAAAGTATTAACAGTATAAATTCTCTGTTCAAAGATAATGAATTATTATTATAGAAGTTTAAGAAACTTTGAAATAATTTTAATTATATTTGAATGAGTAATATAAATGTACGTGTTTAATTAAAACAATTAAAATGTTTTATAAATATACGTTATATTGTGAAGTGAGTGTGCGTGGTGTGGGGGTGTGGTTGTTGCTGTGTGATGTATGTGTTAAATCTGTGTGCGAGTGTAAGTAAATCTGTGTGGTGTAAGTAAATCTGTGTGTGCAGTGTAAGTAAATCTGTGTGAGTGTAAGGTAAATCTGTGTGTGAGTGTAAGTGTAAAGTAAGTGTCTAATGGATAAAATGTAAGTGTTCATAGTGAATGGTGTATAAGCTATCATAGTGAATGTGTGTATAAGTGTAAGTGTGTGTGTGTGACCGCATGTGTATAAGTGTAAATGTAAGTGTCTATGGGTAAATGTAAGTGTCATAGTGAATGTGTGTATAAGTGTCATAGTGAATGTGTGTATAAGTGTCATAGTGAATGTGTGTATAAGTGTAAGTGTGTATGTGTGTGTGTGTGTGTGTGTGTATGGGTGGTTCTAAATAATAAAAACAATAGGCATAAATAAATAACACTAAGTAAAAAAAAAAAAATAAAAATAAAATAATAAAAATAATAAAAATAATAATAAAAATAAATAAAAATAATAATAAAAATAAATAAAAAGTATTAAAACAAAATAAAAAACATAATGTTAATAAATATATGAGTTAAAGCAGTAAAGCAGAAAGTTAAAACAGTAAAGCAGAAAGTTAAAGCAGTAAAGCAGAAAGTTAAAGCAGTAAAGCAGAAAGTTAAAGCAGTAAAACATGAGTTAAAGCAGTAAAGCAGTAAACAAAAGCATATAATCTCCCCCCTGGTGTTAGGTCCCACCTCTATTGATTTACTGATTTACTGCTTTAGGTAATGTAATGTTAATGAATATGTGAGTTAAAGGAGTTAAAACATATGAGTTAAAGCAGTATAAAACATGAGTAAAGCAGTAAAACAGAGTTAAAGCAGAAAGCAGTAAAACAAAAGCATACTAATCCCCCCTAGGTGTTAGGTAACACCTCTATTGATTTACTGATTTACTGCTTTAAGGTATGTAATGTTAATAAATATGTGAGTTAAAGCAGTAAAACATATGAGTTAAAGCAGTAAAAAATGAGTTAAAGCAGTAAAACATAAGTTTTAAAGCAGTAAAACAGTAAAACCAAAAGCATACTAATCCCTTCTTGTGATAGGTAAACACCTGCTATTGATTTACTGATTTACCGCTTTAAGGTATGTAATGTTAATAATATGTGAGTTTAAAGCCAGGTAAAACATAGTAAGTTAAAGCCAGTAAAACATGAGTAAAGCAGTTTAAAACATGAGTTAAAGCAGTAAAACAGCTAAAACAAAAGCATACTAATCCCCCTAGGTGTTAGTTAACACCTTCTATTGATTTACTGATTTACTGCTTTAAGGTGTGTAAAGTATATGTTTAATAAAAAATGTTTAAGTGCCTAAAATTAGGATGGGCTAAAATTGACCCATGGAAGACAAAAGGGTTGGTCGTGTGTTTATACATGTGTATAAGTGTAAATGTAAGTGTAAGTGTCTGTGGTGAGTGTAAGGTCATAGTGAATGTGTGTATAAGTGTAAGTGGGTGTGTGTATGTGTGTGTGTGTTTGTGACCGCTTGTGTATAAGTGTAAAGTAAGTGTCTATGGGTAAATGTAAGTGTCATAGTGAATGTGTGTATAAGTGTCATAGTGAATGTGTGTATAAGTGTCATAGTGAATGTGTGTGTGTGTGTGTGTGTGTGTGTGTGTGTGTGTGTGTGTGTTTCTTGATAGACAATCGGGGAGTGTGTGTATGTGTATAAGAATAAGTGTGTGTGTGTGTGTGTGTGTGTGTGTGTGTGTGTTGTGTGTGTGTCGTGCTGTGTGTGCAAGGTGTGGGATGAAGTTAGGATAGACCCATACAGGTCAGGTTCCTACATGACCTCATGTTAGCACAGATACCTACCAAAGGCTAGGCATCAGTTACCTGGATGAGCTCAAGGCGGGGTGGAGGCTAGGTGCAGGAGTAGGATAGGTGTAGGCTAGGTGTAGGTGTACGCTAGGTTAGGTTAGGTTAGGTTAGGTTAGGTTAGGTTAGGTTAGGTTAGGTTAGGTTAGGTTAGGTTAGGTTATGTTAGGTAAGGCCAGGTTAGGTGCAGGTTTAGGCTAGGTGTAGGCTGGGTATAGCGGAATCGGCAAGGTCAATGTCCGAAATGATCATGGTCAAACAAGGTTTAATATATATATATAATATATAAATTTTATAATATATATATATATATATATATATATATATAATATTATATATATTATATATCATATATACTATATATATATATATTATATATATACTATATTATTAAAATTGCAATATATAAAATGCAAAAATCGAGATGCGCTTTTTCTAAACTTTTAATATGGAAATAGCGATTTCCAAAATTTTTGTATGCTAAAAATGATTTATATATAAGTAACATTTGTTTATATATTAAAGGGCATTCAGACGGAGCCCAATTAGTTAAGTCCTATACACTTCCTTAAGAGGCTACGGGTCGAGTTCCAGTTCGGTTAGTGACTGGTATAGGTCACATTTTTTAAATTCCCACAATTCCTTTGTTCATTCTTGTGGGTGGGATGATTCGCATCAGAAGATAGAAGATGTTATGCGCATGCGCATGATGCATATACATGTATGCGCAAACGCATGGTACATATACATGACTAAGTAGTAGTATAAAATGACATGTGGCGACCATTCCTTAAAGAAGGCCCAATGGGTTCAGGATACCTGTGAAACCTTCCAGAAGAGTACAAGAGCAACTATATATATATATATATATATATATATATATATATATATATATATATATATATATAGAAAAAAATATATATATATATATAAAAAAATATATTATATATGTATTATATTATATATATATATATATATATATATATATATATATGAAAGGCAAATTTGAAAATAGATTCAATGAAAACTATGGTATAGGGGATTGGGAATACCTCCTTGGAGAGCACAGACAGATAAAGCAGTCACGGTGAATGGAATGGGTATAGAGATACGGTGAATGAAACGGGGTAGGAGGGAAGGACTGGGATGATGAGGGTGTGTGTGTATAAGGGTGAGTGTATGTGTCTATGGATGCATTCGTGGATATTAAAATACATTCATGAGTTATAGAAAAACGAGGATGCGAAACAGCGAAAAAAACGGTCCGGCTTGGTGCAGTGCGGTGCGGTGCGGTGCTGCGCGGTTCGGCGCGGTTCGGCGGGGCCTTGCGGTTAAGCGAAAACGCGTTGGTGAACTCCGAAACGCCCCCCCACCCTTAAGGGGGGGGGGGAAATCCACGTAAAAAAAAATAAATAAATAAATAAATAAATAAAAAAAAAAAAAAATAAAAAAAATAAAATCTAAAAAATAAAATAAAAAAATAAATAAATAAAATCTAAAAAATAAAAAATAAAAAAAAAGCACTAAAAAACACCCATGAAGGTAGCTGAGTATTCCAAAAATTACGGTGCCAAAAAAGCCTCAGGTAGGTTCCTGGCTGGGCAGTTCTGCGGGGGCCCAGGACACGACCGGAATGGCTCTCCTACTACTGTTGAGGAAAAAGGCATGATAATACGCAATGCTTGAATGGCTACATTAGCATAAATTGGGAGATAATTCACCCAAAATTCTTGAATACCTATAACTTGAAATTCATCCTTTGCTTTTGTATCGTTTTTCAGTTCTATGGCCTCTTCCTGCAAGGATTCATCCAATGATTTGATGTCAATGATGAAGGGATTTCGTGTCAATTTCCAAGACACATCATCCACAGATAGATCAGGAAAATAATAATCGAATTCGACTAACTGCGAGTCTAGATGTAAAAGAATTTGATTACTCAACTCAAGGTAATTGAAATCGCCATTTTGGAGTAGTTCATTGAGTCGAGGAAAAGATGAAAAGTTTTTTGTTTGAAGTCGACTCTTCCAAAGCTGGATCTTCTCCAGATGTGCCTTAATGTTATCATATGATGACATAATGTTGGAGTCTTTACCTTGTAGCTTTATATTCAGGTTATTTAACGCCTCAAAAAAGTCTGAAAGGTAGGCTAATGACAAAATATTGTTGTCATTAGTGAAAGCATCATGGAGTTCATTTTTTTTCTGATTAATTAGAAAAATTTCTACTTCGGATTTTAACTCGTACAACCGACCTTACATATTGCCTTTCGACAGCCAACGGACTTCCGTATGAAAGAGTAATGCGTTATGTTCGGCTCCGAGATGGTCACAAAGGACTTGAAATATTCTGGTGTTTAAAGAGCTGGACTTTACATAATTTACCACTTTTATTGCCAGTTTCAAAGATTTATTAAGCTCAGCTGGTAAAGTTTTAGCTGCCAAAGCTTGTCTGTGGATGACACAATGAGTTCCTATTATAGCAGGATTTTTTTTCTTTTGCTAACTGGAGAAATCTAGAACGAGAACCTAGCATGGCTGGTGCACCATCAGTACAAATCCCCACAACTTGTTCTTCAAAAAATTCATTAATAGTACTCATGATATCACGAGCTTTTGATGTTGTTTTTAAAGCTTTTGAAAAAAGCATTTCTTCTTTTAAAGTACCGTTGTCCAAAAAACGACAATAAACAATTAACTGACAACACTGGGCCAGATCAGTGGTTTCATCACACTGAATAGAAAAAAATGGAGAAGCCTTTACTTTAGTGATGACCTGAGATTTTATATTCTTAGCAAGATCATCAATCCGTCGTTTCACTGTATTATCTGAAAGGGAGACTTTTGCTAACTTCTGTTCGCAGTCATCACCAAGGACAATTTTAGCAGCTGTTAGCATGCACGGCTTCACAAGTGTTTCACCAATTGTATGAGCTTTCTTGGCCTTCGCTATGAGAAGGGCCAATTCGTATGATGCTTCCACAATTTTTGCAGATTTCTTACGAAAATCACCTGTCGAATCAAGTTTCATGCGTTTTAATGAATTACATTTACCCGCAAAAAATTCCTTGGGCTTGTCTCTTAGCGCCGGGTGATTCGTCATCAAATGCCGCTGCAAACGACTGGGCCTCATTGCGTCATTACTGAGAACAGAGTGGCAAATAACACATTGTGGCAGCTGAAATTCCATATCTATAAAGGAATCCCGTACTGAATTTAATCTTCTCGTAAATAATCTTTTCTTCGACAAGAGCATAAAATGAAGCCGGAAAGTTCAAACTAAATTGTATAAAAAAAAATAAAAAAACGGTTCAAAAAAACACAGAACGCACGCACATCAAAAAGGAACGCTTAGGGTTAAAGTTGATGAAGGCGACAAATTGGCACTGGCTGCCGAACAGTGACGAACAAACAAATCCCAATCGTGTTAGGAAGCGCAAAATTTAGGGGAAAATACCACATCTGATTTCTTGCATATATATATAATATATATTATATATATATATATATATATATATATATAAATATATAATATATATATATATATATATATATATATATAATATATATATATATATATATCATGCAGACAGTAACAAAAAGTTTTAAAAAAATAAAATATAAAATAACAAATTTAGGGTTTAACTTAAAACTCTGGGGAAAAAATATTGACCACTATCATAGAACAGAACCAATTTTAGATGCTAAGTTTGCATGAATATTAATATATGAAAGGAGTAGCAAAAGTTATTATAAATGAAAATTAATGATTTTAATGATTTTAATCACTGTAGTGTAGATTGTAGAGTAGACGTAGAGTATAATTGTAG
>JABUQX010093475.1:0-24876 GCA_015478945.1 Trachelipus rathkii | reverse complement strand
AATGAATTTATTATTATAATTATAATATTAATAATGATTATTTATTATTTTATTATTTTTATTATTTATTAATTATCATTATATTTATTTATTATTATTTAGTATATTATTATTATTACTATCATTTATTTTACTATTATTGTTATTTTTTTAGTATCTCATTATTATTATCATTTTATTATCATCTATATTTTATTATTATTTATTATTACTTATTATGAATATTATTATTAAATTATTCATATTATTATTATTATTAATATATATTCATTATTATTATTATTATTATATATTATTACTATTTTTAATTTTCATTATTATATTATTATTCATTAATTATTATTATTATTATTTTATTATTATTGTGAACGGCATCCGAATATACTCGGTAAGTTTAAAATATTAAATTTTTAAAAATGTTATATAAAAAATTCTTAATTTTGAAAAAACTTAATGCAAGGTCAAGAGCCAGCCTCAATTATTTCATAAAAATGAAAGTTGCAGTTATTATAAGTAAAATGTTATATAATATTTCTTTTAAAGATTGTGATTGAAAATCGACTCATAATAAATGAAAGTTTATCAGACGAATTTATCTTCCTTAAGAGTTCACCCTTCCGCACCGCGTGATAAACGGCACTATATGTGAGGACGAATTTTTCGAGAAGAAGAGTTCAGTTTATTTATTGTAAGCGGTCTGAGTAGATGTATTTATATAATTCTCTCTAAGAAAGGTCGCTTCGCGGCCCATTTAGTAGATTTATTGATACGAAGGAGAAAGACGCTTGTTGGAAAAAATTCGCAACGATTTTCGTCATTGGTTGTTACTTATTTTATTAAATTTTCACCTCGTGGTGAGTTTTTTTTTTTTAAAAAGTTCTCTTTAAATTGATTTAAAAATTATCTTAAAAATTTTTATATTAAAATAAACATTTTTGTATCTCGGTGCTGAGCTGACGTGATTTTTATAATGTTCTCTACGTATGAATAGTCCGCTGCCAGCCATTCTCCCCATATCATAAATGAAATTATGCGTAATATATAAATTTATATATTATTTTTTTAAAGATCGTGATTGAATTTGGCAGTACAAAATAAAATACATGAAACTTTATCAGTTCAGATGTTCTATCTGCTTACTAACGAAGTGTCGGCTCATCGCCCTCGTAACGTGACGATTAACGATATGGAGAATTTCCAGAGTGTAAAAGATTTCAGTTTTATTTTGTTTCTAGTTGACTGGACGTGATCTATAATTTTCTCAAGAAAGGCGCTCAGCGGGATATAAGGATGTTGGCGTGAATGGAGAAGGCGCTGCTGTTGTAAATATAATATCATACGAATATCGTTCGTGGCATTCATTTTAGTGAAACTTCGCCTTTGGTGAGTTTTTTTAAAGGTTTTTTTCTTATTTTTAGATATAAAAATTATTTAAGTAAAAATTCAAATATTATTAATAAACAAAATTTGGAATATGGTGACTGAAGCGATATGTGTTTTATAATGTCTTTTCGTTAGAGAAAGACGCGCCGGTTCTCATATTTCATAATTTTGAATATTATGATCTTTAATAATACTGTAAATTTATACCAATTATTTTTTTTAAAGATCGTGATTGAAATTGGTCGATAAAAAAAATGAATTTATCAGTCGAGTCTACTTCGTTCAACGGTGCTCATCGCCCCTCGTGAAACAGCACGACTTATACGAGGGCAATCCGAAGAAGATAGAAGTCAGTTTATTTTCGATAGTGGTTTCTGAGCGGACGAGTTTTATAAATTTCTCTCTCAGAAAGCGCTTCGGGCGGCCCATTGGTTGTTGGACGAATGGACGTTCGCGCTTCCGAATAACGAGGATAACGCTCGCCGTCGATCGGTCGTGAAAGAGACTCGTGAGGTTTTGAAAAGGTAAGGTTTTAAATATTCAATAAAGTTATTTATTGCGTTTACTGAAAAATTATTCAATGGCGTGTCGCCTCCTCAATATCTTAAAAATTATAAAATTATGACTTCATAAGTAATTTATATCATTTTTTTAAGATTTGTTATAATAGGCACCAAGTGAAATTGAAACTTTATCACTTCCCTATCTTGCTTCTCTAACTGAGTTCGCCATCGCCTGTGAAGCGCGATGCTATTATAGGTGCGAATCCGAAGAAGATGAGTCAAGGTTTATTTTGGAAGCTTGAGTGCTATTAGCGGACTGATTTTATAATTTCTTTTTGATGAAAGGCGCTTTGGCTAGCCCATGGATGCGGACGATGGAGAAAGTCTCATATGGAAAAAAGAATAGATGATGAGAAGAAACAATTGGTAGTTAATATTTTTATAGGAAGTCTTCGTCCGATTTCGGAGGTTTTTAAAAGTTTCTCTAATTTAGATTTAATTTAGTAAGCCAATGTCATAGGCGTTACTGTACGATACGCGATGACTCATCGCCCCGTAATAATACGTGGATGCCGAGTCATCGTTCGACGATCGGTCTATCGTGAAGAGCTTGCTGGGGACTAGGGGAGAAAGGTCGTGCCTATATACGTCATGGCGTTACTCTTAAATTCTCGAGACGCGCTGCGTTCCAAACACGGGGATGCCGCGGTGTCGTCGAAACGGTCGTGAAAATGATTCAGTCTAACGAACACAACAAGGATAGGTTGTAAATAATTTTATTTAAATGTTATGGAAATTATTCATAAAATCGAAGAACATCCTTGCAGGCCTCATTTCAAATAATGAAATCAATACGTTATAAGTATAAATTTTATTGTAATTTTTTGTAAGATTGTTTAGTATGGCGCGAAATAAAATATTCAAAATTAATTTTAGTTTTCGAGTCAATCTTTCTTCAACGAGTTTCACATTGTCCTCATTGAAACGCAGTTTAATTACCATGAAAAAGACCTTAGAATAAGAATATGAGTCAGTTTTTTTTGGAAGCGGTGCTGAGCGGGCTGTGTTTTTATTTAATTCCTTCTCTCAATATAAGGCGCTATGTGCGGTCCATAGGATTATTGCTGGACGAAAGAGAGAAGGCGCGGTGAGACAAATAAAAGGCATTTATTACGTCGTGGAGTTTCTACTTTTAGAAATTTTCCCGGGTAAGTTTTATTAAGTTCTGGTAGAATGTCGTCTTTTAAAAATATTTAAGGATATAACTATTTTCTTAAAAAAAAGTGTGTTTCCAGCTTAAAAGATAAAGGCTTCTATATAGACCTTGATAAAAAAAAGCCGGTTTCGCCATAAATAAAGGCCTGTATTCTGCCTGCCCTAAAGTGAGAAAATAAAATTATATTGTTTAGTATTATAACATATTAAAATATTTATTAATATTATTATAATTTATTATATTATATATAAATATATACTATATATTATATTATTATATTTATCATATATAACAATATATATCTATGTGGTAAGTCAGTAGCATACTTTGAAGATTATATATATTATTATATTGGTATATAGTATCTAATAATATTTTATAATATATTATATTGTTATTTGTATTTGGATCATATAATTTAGGATATATATGTGTACTTTCTGAGATAGACGTTGAAAAAAGTACGTTTCCCGCCAAAAACATCTTGGCGCCGCCACCCTAAATGCCGAGCATTTACTTTGGAAGTGGAGTGTAACGGACGTGTTTTTTGGATAATGTTCTCTGTTGCTATAGCAGTTTCTCGGGTGCGGCTTAGGATGGCACCACTCGGAGGAAACGAACGATGAGGAGCATCAGAGGGCTAAGGTAGTGTGAAAAAAACACATCAGCACACGGGTGTCAGCGTATGGAGTCGTTATGTATTCTAGGCAAAATTTTTGCTACGTGGCTAAGATTTTCTTTTAATTTCTTGTCAGAAAAGATTTTCAAGAAAAATGCTCATCAAATGAAACTATTTTCTTAAAAAAAATTGTTTCCCGCTAAAAAGTAAAGGCGCTTATAAGCCTTGAAAAAAAATCGTTTTCCGCCATAAAACTAAAGGCGCGTCTCGCCGCCTAAGTGAAGAAAGTAAATTTTCTATAGTAGTAAATTATACCTATTATATATAATTATATTACCTATAAATGAAGGGGTTTGGGCTTATAATTCGTAGTTTTTTGCTGGTATCTAATATAATATCATGTGTAAATTACTTATATTCATCCCGTATATATATATACTACCATATAATATACATGCTATTATTTGCAACTCTTGATGAACTCACGTATCGATAAAACGTGAAAACACTCCAGTTTCACGCCAAAAAATCGATGGTCCGCGACCTCAAATGCGAGTCAGTCTTTGGGAACGTAGTAGGAGCGACGATGTTTTATGAATTTCTCTTCTCGAGAATGTTCAGTATCGGCAGCTCATTAGGATGCCTTGACGAAAGAAAGCGCAGGTGGAGACAAAAGAGCAACGATTTACGTTGTGGGGTTCTAGTTAAGAATCTTTGGGCCATCCATACGGGTAATTTAATTTTAAAGGTTCTGCTTTGACACTTAGATTATAAACATTAATTTGGACGGCTTTATAAATATCGTAAGCCTTGTAAAAACAGTTGCGGAGTGGGTTTATCTCATTTGGCACTGACAGTGCACCTTCCTCCTCTTGGATAGAATAAAGCCGATTGAGTTCCTCCGCCCATAAAATTAATGCGCGCCGCCACCTCTAGTGCGATAAATGTAAGAATGTGCCCTCATGTAAGTAAATTTATATATATGCCTTTTTTTTTCAATTATTCATAAATTATCTCAAAAAAGTCGGTTCCGAAAATTAAAATGCCGGGTCTCCGCCGCCTAAAATCGTCGATTCAGTTTAGTTGTATAGTGATGTCCGTGAGGGACACGTGTGTTACAAGTTATCTGTGAAAGAATGGCGCACTTTGGCCAGCGCCCCCATAGGCTGCTGGACGAAGGAGAAGGAGCGTTTGAGAAAAAAAGCACGATTACGTGCGTTGTCGTTCTTGATTATTGGGAGAAAATCTTTCGTCTCGGGGTGAGTTTTAAACTTTCTAAATTTTCGATTCAAAGATTATGTATTGTTAATCCAAGGTTTTGATTAGTAAACACATTTATGGATCGGTGGCTAGCGGACGTGTGTTATATATTCTATTCTCGAGAAAGGTTTGCCCCTACTCCGCATATGCGATATGCTAAGGAATTTATGCCTGCGGAGTATACAGTAAAGAGCAATCATAAGCTATAAAGTAGATTTTTTTAAGGATCGTTATTGAAATTTGCGGGCGAAAAAATCAATATATCAAGGACGGGTAGTCAATCTCTCTTCAACCAGTTTCGCTCATAGCGCACCTCATGAAAGCGCGTCAGTGTGAAGCAGGGCGATTCGAAGAAGATGAGTCGAGTTTATTTTGGGAAGCGCGGTGCTGCGCGGACGGTGTTTATATATTATCTATCAAGAAAAAGCGCCTCTCCAGATTACAACAGGATAGGCTGATAAGGTGAGAGAGGTCGCGCGGTTAAGGTTAAAATTAAAAAGAGTTATGCTCTTGGATATCTATTTTAGGTATCTTCGTATATAGGTAAACGTTTTTTATAAATTGGCCTTAAAATTTAGATTTAAAATTTTATCTGAGGTTTTGGTTAATGGTAAAACTACTTGACTTTATTATGCCCAAAAATTTTTTATTATTATTATTATGAGTGTGCGTTCTATTATTCTTATTATATTTTATTCATATATATTTCATTATATAAAATCTCCCAGGTGATGATAATTATAAATAACTGCTAAAATAAAATTGCGCGCTTATAGTAATTTTAATTATAAAAGTAATTTCTTTTAAGATCTTGATTGAAATTGGCGCGAAAAAAATTTGAAAATTATCTTCTTCAATTCAATCTCTTCAACCAGTTTGCCCATCGCCCTCATGAAGCCGATGGTAAGTGAGGGGTGAATTCCGAAGAGATGAGTCAGTTTATCTGTAAGCGGTGCTGAGCGAGAAGGCGTGGTGTTTATCTTGCTATTCTTTACTATCAAGAAACGCGCCTCGGCGGCCTCACTGGCATGCTGTAAGGAAGGAGAAGGCGCGGTTGAGAAAGAAAGCCAACCGATACGTCCGTGGCATTTCATTTGTAGGAAATCTTCCGGTCTTGGGTAAAGTATTTTTATATTTTAACTTTCTCGTTATTTTTCGATATTTAAAATATATGAATTAAACGTAAAAATGTAATAAATGTTAGATTATATGAACATCACCGATAAATGGTTTGAACTTAGCGCGCTTGTATATAAAGTTTAAATACAACTATAATAATTTTTAAAACTTTGTTTATTACACAGAGACATGTTGCGCTACAGAATATGAAGACTACTATCAGTCCTCGCAGTCAATCTGTCTAAAACGCAGTTTCTCCCATCGCCACATGAAGCGCGATGGACTAAGCAAGCTGGCGAATTCCGAAGAAAGGGAGTACAGTTCCTTAAATATTTGGAAGCTGGTCTGACCGACGTGTTTTATAAATCTCCTCTCAGAAAGCGTCGGCGGCGCAGATGAAACGATGGGGAAAAGCGCTTAAGTGAGAAAAAAAGTGCGAAAATTCGTATGTCATTCAGAAAACTTAGGAAAATCTACAGTTTCAGGTAAAGTTTGTTCCTTTAAAGTTTCTCGATAGATTTTAGATTTAAAACATGAAGGATTATAAACCGATTAATCATGTGCTTAATTGGAATCGGAGTCTACTGGAAACACTCGAATGGCGAGCCCGCCAACCAATACTCTCAAAAAAAAGAAACTATGAAAAAAAATATAAATTAATTCATAACAATTTTTTAAGATATTGATTTGAAAAGGCGACCATACATTGAAAATTTATCAGTCGAGATACTATCTTACATTCAACGAAATTCGCCCATCGCCCTCGTAGAAACGCGCAACGACCATATACGAGGAGTAAACTCCGAAAAAAGTTCTTTAGTTTGCGAAAAAACGGTGTGTGCATGAGGCGGACGTTGTTGATAATTGCTCTACAAGGAAAGGCACTTTGGCGGCGAATAGGATGTTGGTACGAAGGGAGAATGCTGAGCGATACTGGTGGATAATTGCACGATTACGTTCGTGGGCGTTCTATTTTATGGAAAATCTATCGCGTGGCTGTAAGTTTTCTTTTCAATATTTCTCGTTAGATTTTAGATATTTAAATTTATTTAGGAAAATCTATCGATATTAAAGCAACTTTTGGGAAGCGGTTGCCTTTGCGGAAAGAGGTTTGATGTATTCTAGGAAGAAGTCGGATTCGGGTGGAGGTTCCATAGGGTGTGCTGGACGAAGGGGAGAGGGCCGTCCATTATGTCGTGGCTACTTTGAAATGACAGACGACGCAGCTGGCGGCTTTCCATGGAATAATGAGTAGCATCCCCGAGTCGTTGTCAAACAGTGGGCCCCTAACCAGGCTCGAGCGTAACGGCCCTCCATCATCCGAAACCGGGTGTAAGGTTTTTATTAGGTATATCTATATATTAACATGTTATCATGTGTGTATAGTGTTTTAGATTGATACACTAAATGTATAATGAAATAGGCATCGCCGCGCCCATCAATATTGAGTCATGCAGCTAATGTAGCTTAGATCAAAAACTGTTTTTTTTTAAAGTATTGTGAGATTGCAAAATAAGGCGCACACACAAAACAAAAGTTGAAAATTTATCCCAGTCGAGCTTTTACGTCACGACAATTGTTGAGTAATTCGAATATGGCGTTGCTGAAAGATTTTCCGAGAGGAAATAAGAAGAAGTTCAGTTTATATTTAGGATACGCTCGCTGTCTAGAGGAGACGCTGTTTTTGACTAATTCTCTCCCAGAAAGGGCGAACGAGCGATCTCCATTGGATGCTGGAAGAAGAGTGCAGAGAGCCTCCCGCTACTTTTTTTCGTCAAACAAAAATAGAGGCAACGACTTAATGTACGTGGTCGCGTTTATTTTAGGATTCTTTGTGCACTCGGTAGAGTTTTCTTTTTAACTTTGTCTTAAGAGGCTGTGAGGATTATAAAATATAATCCATTATTTTATAAGAAGAGAATCATGTATATATAAAGTGTGAACAATTAAATTGGAAAGACCATAGTGCTGGTGGCCAACGCCAGGTTATTTATGTCGCTCTATTAACAGATCTGATTCCTCGAGAGAGGAGTCATAGCGTTCATGATAGAAGTGTGTGGAAGGAAGAAGGCGTCCATTAGTCGTGGGAAACTTACTTGAACTCGCAGAACGGCGGCTCGACGCTTCCGGAATTAAATGACTAGATCCCGTGTCCTCGAATCGTAACAGATGGCAACTGCACGCCGCCTCGGCGGACAAACGAAGCAAACCGAAATTGAGTGTAGTTTAACGATTTTTACTACTACATATAAATTGTATAAAAGTACGGTTTCGATGAATATACTAGAATGGAAAAAAGCGCGTCGCGCCCGCCACTCATCAGATCTATAAAAAAGTATAGATTTGCTCGTAATAAGAGGTTTAGAAAACTTTGATATAAAAATGTTTTTGTTTTGTTTAATCAAAATGTGTAGTGTGAAAAAGGGTGATGAAAAATAACAGGGCTGCCCACTGGCATCCGTAATCTGTGCGTCAGTTTGTATCTTGGAAGTGTTGTGAGCGAGTGTAGTGTGCATACAATATTCTCTTATGAAGAGAAAGCTCGTCTCTACTCGTGCCAGTGAGGTGCTGGGCGAGGGGATAAGGCGCGCCATGGTATCGAGCAAAACACAAAAAGGCGAATCCTCGCTATAGTCGTGGTGATTTCTATTTTATAAAATCTTCGTCTTGGGTAAGTTTTTTTTTTTATTTATCAATGTAGATTTTTTTAATTTCAAATCGAATATTTAAGTTGAAAATATAAATGTATTAATATAATATTTATAAATTAATAATTAACTCAAGAAATTGAAAATTGCGTCTTCCGGTAATAAGTAAGTTAATTATATAAAAATCTTTCCTCACACTCGGCGCCTGCTTCGGCAGCCGCCAAAAAATTGTAATTATTCATCGATAATCTTTTCAAAGCTCGCCCCCATCCCCCTCTTGAAAGCGCCGATAACTAAAGCCCGAAGGCGATGCCCGAAGAAGAGGATGTTTGGACCAAGGGGCGAACTTCTCCAGACCTCCGGGGCTTGATGGAGTCAAGGAAGGACGGAAGCGTAGAGAAACTGGAAAGTCTGCCCTATAGTATTACACACTTATGGTTCTAGGATATATGGTAGCGCCCGCGCCCAGACACGGATTTGAATCATTAGTCCTAGCGCTCTATTTTAGGAATTCTTTTCTCGGGTAAGGTTTTGTCTTAACAGTTCTTCAAATTCTAGATCTAAGTTATCAAGTATAATTTCACTATATAGATAGTGTCTAATAAACATTTGTTTTTAGAAATAATTATACTTTTTCTCAATTATTATATATGAGTACGCTCTCCTGCTCTCGTACGTCACCTGTCGTGTGAGCCCCCCAAAGGTTTACTTGGTGTTCAGATCCTCCGAGATCATCTCATATTACAGGACACCATAAACCGGATGCGGATCATCGGAGCCGAATGGAAACAGATAATTATATAGCAAGGATACCGAAGATTTGCCTTACTTCGTACTATTTATATCGTTTCCGTAGTGAACGTCCTATCCCGGCGAAGATGGTCTTGCGTTCGCGAGTACTTATTATATCGGTGATTGCTATTCTATTGCTCGAATCGCGTTCGTTCGTGGGCGACCGACCTATTGTCTGATCCTATTATTTTATTATTTTTTTATAAAACGAGCCGGAAAGCTGCAGCGAATCGACCGACGTCGACGTCGCGAAGCTGCCTTCGAATAAGGCGATCTTTACGTATCGTGGTCATGTTTTTCTTATGTGATTACGATTCGAGGAAGCGTGACTACCTCACAAACACACAACATCAGAGGTCGAAAGATAGCTGAAAGCGATGACAAAACTTTCGGACTCGGACGTCTGCCGTTAGTACTGCTCGCGGTATTCTTTCTTGTCCGTTTCTTCCTCCTTTCGGTTTTCTCAAAAATTGCGTATCGAGGGCGTACAATCTGCGTAAGTTCGCTATAATGCATTCTCCTCGTCTCGAAGCCGCCGGATTCAGCAAGCTAGCTAACCGGAAATCGATAGACTCAAACCTGTCGTTCTCTTTAATCAGCTTATAGATGACCGGTAGGACTAGAGTCAGAATTATCCTCTTCCAATATCCAAAAGGGTGAGATTGTGAAGAGGAGGCGCTTGAGTGGATTAAAGGCTGGAAACGGGAAGAGGGAGGCTATTACTCGGATAGATAAATTTTGACTGTTCGTTCCGTCCGTTATTAACGTCAGTTACTTTCTTCTCGCATGAAACTCTGAGCGGGGTAACTTTAGTTTACGGTTATTTTTCTCGAAGCAATTTATTTGTGGTATTGTGACTGTGTAAATAGGCGTGTTCTCCCCGCGCCGATGTAGTGTGAAGAGAATAAAATCATTAGTGTGGCTTTTGATTATTATGTGCTCCACGCTGCTCAGTTGTGTTTATATTATCTATCCTTTTATATGTTGTTTAAGGCACGTGTTCAAGATTATCATATTCAGAGTTTAATGATTTTTTTTATTAGATATTCTGGATTTTTGGAGTTGAAATTTTATCAAAACTTTTTTTCCCTACAGGTACACTAGAAGAAACAAAAAAACACGCCGCGACACACACCCAGACACACACCCACACACATACACAAACACACGCACGCGGAAACCTCTTCCGCTTCATTTCCCTATTTCACAAACAAACGACGTTCGATAGCGGCTACGGCCTCCCTCTTCGATTCGGTCGGAATACCTTTATCAGATTGACGGGATAAGTTACCGGCCGGTATAACGAGCCCGCAGAATCCATTGCGCTTCTCGATTTTGCATAAAACTTTCCGAAATCGATGGAGGAGTCGGTTTCAGCGGCATTTTCTGAGCTAAGTGTTGGGTTCCTCCTTGCTGTTTCGCTGCGCTTGTACGGCATGAATGGTAGGGTATTTACAGGTCCGCTTACGACTGTCTTCTAGCCGCATTCGAGCGTCAGATTGGCGGGTCTATCGGACGACGACACCGTTATAGTTGAGTACAGTCCTCCGAGTGGGGCAGGCTTCTGATCCTATTCGACTTGAGAGATGAGACATTTGCCCCGAAGCGTTCGAAAATGCGTTAGCCTTTAGGTTTAATGATATTAGTATGTCGAGTCAATCGAATCAGTTGTTCTTACTATCTCACAGAACCCTATTCTGTGTCGTGTTAAAATATAAAGAGACAGTACTAATTCGATCTTGTATACCGTGCCACTTGCGAAGCGTGTTAGTGTGTTATACAAAAGATATACACATTATTTTACCGACTTTCTTTTAGAAACCTGATTGCACTTCTTCATATTATGACTAACCGATCGTGTGTTATAGCTATAATATAGAAGATGTTACACTTCCATAATACAGACACACAATACAACAAATATACATGTTTGAATTGAGATACGATCGTAGATGAAGGATCGGGCACTCAGGTCTCCCGTCATCGTTACGTCCCGTCTGTATGCATGTCCCGGAAATATTGTCGCATCCCGCCGAAACATCTCTTCACGACACCCAAAAACCGAATCGATCATCGCGTCGAATGGGAAAGATAATATATCGCGTTACCGACGATTCGCCCTATTCGTCTATTTTTCATTTCGTACATGAACGCATCCCGGCGAAGATTTTCGCTTTTCCACGCAATTTGATTTCTACTATAGCGGTGGTGCGTTATCAAGTGGTTTCTCGAAGACGTTCCTTTCCGTTTTAATTCAATGTGGGCGGTTGCACCAGAATTGTTCCGTCTATTCAAATTTATTATTTTTTTATATAAACGAGCCGGAACCGAATATCTCGATCGACCGAAGGTCGGTTCGCATAGAGCTCGTTCGTAATAAAGGCGATCTTTACAGGGTATCGTTGGTCATAATTTTTTTCTAATCGACGAAGAACAGGACATCTTCACAAACACACACACAGGTAGAGGTCGAAGATAGTAAACATGACAAACTTTTAGGTTACGGACGTTCTGCCGGTAGTACCTATTGCTCGCCTGCGCATATCTTTCTGGTCTTTCTTCCTTCTTTCGGTTTTCTCAATACATTTATCAAGGTAGAGGAAAAGCTATATCATACTTGCTTATCCATTTCCGCTCTCGAAAGCCGGCCGGATAGCAAGCTAGCTAGCGAATTATTAGAAAATTTAATAGGTTTTAAGCGTTAATTAATGTAACCGGCGATCTACTACGAAATTTTCTTTCCAATATCCTCTTTAGGGTTTAGATCGTTCAGCTCTTTTTTCTACCTGCAATGTCCACGAGGTAATGAGACTCGAATATTCTGAGAATAATATAAATCTTTCTCATTTTCTGTTCCGTTCTCCGTTGATATTCGGTTTCAGATGTGTTGATCGGGAATGAAGAAGAATTGCGAGATACTCTCAGTACGGTATTTTTACGGCTAAGGATTTTTTTTGGTTTTAAATTTAAAGCCGGTTCGCCCTGCGAATTTGAGTAAAATCATGGATTTTACTTTATAATTTTTTGTCCGTTCTTTTGTGGTGTTTTTTTTTTAGATTTAAGGCATTTATTTTTATATTAGGTTTAATGTATTTTTTTATTTTTTTTTTTAGATTTAAGGACTCAATATTAATTTATCGTTAATGTATGATATAGCAAAACTTTTTTCATCAGGCCGTCTGCAGAAGATAAAAACACGCGAGGGATATAACCAAGACAACACGCACACAGATACACAAAATATCACACGTGACCACTACGGAAAACATCATCTTAGCTCAGGTCTGTTCATCTTCCCATATTCTTACAATACAAACTATACGTTTCCTCGTAGTGATACTTACGCTATCATTACAAGCAGAACTAATGAACTCTCAAGAGTGAGGCTTCCCTCTTCGATATCGAGGTTCGGATTCACTCAACGTTTAATATTACTATGGGTATAATATTTACTGGGTCCCAGGTACTTTTATCCAGCCCGCCCAAGAGTTATATTTTTTGTTTACTATTTTTACAGCAATTATTCTGCTTATTGTTTTTTTTTCCTATAGATCTTTGTGGTGAAGAGAAATAGACCGTCTTGTTTGTTCAAGTGTGTTTTTTTGAAAATATTCATGAGAAAGTAGGGTCTTTAATCGGATTCGTGCCATCTCTGACAACCTAGTGATCCAATTTCATGGTTTGCTCTGGGCTGTCTGACGCTGGGACTATCCATACCACTTCTCCTATTCGAAACTACAAGCCATGCTTTTCCGAGAAAAATCTGTCCTGCGTTCGCTATGGTAGCTATACAATTGCGTTCGTATGTTACTCCTCTATGGTTTTCCCTATCCGTATGGGGTTTTCTCGGGTGGTGGGGGGGGGAGAAGCTCGGTACCCTGCGGGTGTGATTTCTGTTTGGAGATTAGGTTCTCCTTTGTTGCGAATTGTTTATGCTGCTCTGCGTTCGATGACTGCGCCCACGTACCTTCCTAACCATTACTCTCAATTCTAGAAGGATCAATCTTGTCGCCATTCGGTTTGGATGTTTATGTTTGGCTGCCTATCTTCCAAGATTTGGGATGCGGACATGACACACTCGATGGCCTGTCCTGACCTATTCGATTGTCATGATTCTGGTGCGGCGGGCTAACTAGACCATAAGTCATCCGCCTCTTTGTCATAATAGGCAGACTTTCCAGTTCTCTCACCTCCTTGTGCTTACCTGTCTGTTGACTCGCAATCAAGCCGAAGGTCTGAGAATTCCACGGAGCATTTTGTATCTCCAGGGAAATTCTTAATGTGGAGACTGGGGTAATGCGCCTATCCCTACGAAGTGAGCAGCCTCATGTGCTCACCGTTTCATCCGTATTCAGGTCCACCTCAATAAGACATTGTAAGTAACATGTACGTCAGTAATTAAAAAAACCCTTTCATATTGGCCATTTGCTGGGGTTGTTACTTCTATCTTCGTTTTCCTCAACCATTCTCATCGAGCGGCCATGCACTATGGTTTTACTTCTACCTTTTCAAATGGATTTACCGCCTCCCGCTCTCTTGCAAACGGAATCCATCTTTGACGAAGTAGGCAGGCACACTTCGCTGCAGCTTGAGGATTCCTTTCTGATCCCATGCGGAATGTCTATAGCGACTCTATAGTGATTTTACACCGATGGTTCCAAGACGAAGGAGGGGTTGGGGCTTCATCTTGTGTTGGAATCCTGATCATTGCGTTCTCGATTTGATAAAACTATTCCGTTCGATCCGAGAAGTCGTTCGCGCCATTTTGAGAGTAAAGAAAGTTCAAGCTATATCTAGTTTCTTTAGTCAGTGCCAATGGAATGGTAGGGTATTTACAGGTCCGCTTACGACTGGTCTAGCCGCACTTTCGAGCGTCAGATGGGGTCTATCGACGACGACACCGTTAGTAATTAGTCAGTCCTCCGATGGATAGCTTCTCCTTCTATCTGAGGGTGAGAATTTGTCCGAAGCGTTCGAAATAGCGTTAGTTTAGGTTAGAGTAGCGGGTCGGTCGATTCGTTGTTCTTCTATCTCCGACTGTCCTGTCCTTTAAATTAAAATATATAATATCGACCGATACCTAACGAGCGTGCCCAGGGGTTCGCGATTACACATTTTTTCCGACTCTTTTAAAACCCTGATTTCCACTTCTTCTACTATTACCACCTTTTGCTATTAAACAGTACACTCGCATAACAGACACTATCACACTTACAGGTTTTGAACGCTGATGAGGACGGGCACTCACGGGCTCCCTGTCATCGTACGTCCCCGTCGTGGAGCCCGGAAATATCTTCGCATCCCTCCGAAACAATCTCATTCACGACACCAAAAACCGATCGATCATCGCTCGAATGGAAAGATAATATATCGCGTTACCGACGATTCGCCCTATTCGTCTATTTTTCATTTCCGTACATGAACGCATCCCGGCGAAGATTTTCGCTTCCACGCATTTGTTCATCGGGATGCGTTTCATTGCGACGTTCGTTCGATGGGCGACCGAGCCTATTGTCCGTCCTATTATTTTATTATTTTTTTTATATAAACGAGCCGGAACGAATCGATCGACCGAGGTCGGTTCGCGAGCTCGTTCGAATAAAGGCGAATCTTTACGGTATCGTGGTCATATTTTCTTTCTATTCGATCGAAGAACGAGACACATTCACAAACACACACACAGGAGGGTCGAAGATAGCTAAAGCGATGACAAAACTTTGGTACGGACGTTCTGCCGTAGTACCTTGCTCGCGCGCATTCTTTCTTTCTTTCTTCCTTCCTTTCGGTTTCTCAAAAATTTATCGAGGGAGGAAAATGCTACTGCTTATCCATTTCCTCTCTCGAAAGCCGGCCGGATAGCAAGCTAGCTAGCGAATATTATAGAAAAAATGGTTTTAGCGTTAATAATGTAACCGGCGAGCGACTATCGAAATTTCTTTCCAATATCCAAAAGGGTTAGATGAGGGCGCTTGGGAAAGCGGACGGGAGGGAGACGATATTCGGAAAGAAATTTTGACTTTCGTTCGTCCCGTTATTAACGTCAGGTTTTTTTTCCGGAATGAAAAATTGCGAGTACAGTACGGTATTTTTACTGGCAAATTTTTTTTTGGTTTTAAAATTAAAAGCGGTTCGCCCCGCGAATTGAGGTAAAATCATGATTTTCTTTTTGTTTCTTGTCCGTTCCGTTTGTGTGTTTTTTTTTTTAGATTTAAGGCACTTTTTTTATATTAGGTTTAATGATTTTTTTTATTTTTATTTTTTTTTTTTTTTTAGATTAGATTAATAAGGAAAAATAAAAGTGGTCAAGAACTGTCAAATTTTATAAATTAAAAGTGTATCTGTTATATTTATTATATATATTATATATATATTATATATATTATATATATAATATATATATATATATATTATATAATATATATATATATATATTATTATATATATATATATATAATTATATATATATATATATACTAATATAATATATATATATATATATATATATATATATTATATATATATATATATATATATATATATATATATACAGTGGCGGCGATAACAGGCCCGCAGGGCCCGCACTGCGGGAGGGCCCCGGAGTTCGAGGGGCCCCTTACGGAGTCCAACTGTAAAACCAAACGGAAAAATTAATTACACAAATACACAAGAGGTAAAGGATAAATCAAAAAATGTGAAACCGAGGTTAACAATGACGTTGATAGATGCGGTATCGAAAACTCTACCGTGGTAGATTTCGTATAAAAATAAATTCCAAAATGACATTGGATTTTTTCCTATGGCTCTTTCTAAGGAAGCCAGAAAAAAATTTTAGCCGGTGAATCATGCCGCCCTAAATTAGGTAACTTTCCTAAGGATATAATTTCAAAAGATCATTTCAGTTGAAGACTGAATATTAATTCATATGCAAACTATAACTGGGCCTCAAAAAATCTCGAAAGATATGGCTTTGTTATGTCTCCCCAAATTAGATGCTGTTTATTTGTGAGCCTTGCTTGGCTGTGTTCAATGAAGGCTCCCTGAATCAAGAGAGTTGGGGTATAAGCTAAATATGTGTGTAGTGGCTCAGGGTCTTAGTGTAGAAATTTGAAAAAACATGAATATGTAGCAAATCACATTTATACGGCTTTTATGACATGGTATGTTGAAGAAAAATAAAACTTTATCGGTTTGATCGCATAATATATGCCCAGTCTGTGTGGAGAAGAATTTTATACCTCGCATTATGATGTGGTGTGAACACTAGGCAATGTTGATAGCTAATTACCATTTCGTGGTCATTAGAGAAAATACTAGAATCAATTGGTCCCGACATCTTGGAAACTTTTTTGAATTATTGTTGATCTTACCCTCTCGAGTGATGACTTCTTTTCCTCACTTAGCATAATGAGAAAAGTAGAAAACATAGAGCTCTCTATACATCATGTAATATGCAAAATTGGCATGATAGTTTACTTGCATTTAGTTAGGAAAACATTATTAGTGTCAGAATCGCCTCAGCTCTCCGTATTGTGATTTATTAATTCTAGACACCACACAAGATATCTACAAAAGAGATCAGTTGAGTATCGTTATTAGATATACAACACTGACATAAAAAAATCCCGGTGAAAATTCTCTGCAGATACACGAGTCGTTTTTGGGTTTCATAGAAGTCAGTGATCAAACAAGTGAAACATTTGAGAATTCAATATTGTTATGTTTGAAGGAAAATGGAATGGTATATTCAAAAATGTCGAGGACAAGGATACGATGACACGTCTAATATGAGTGGACAGTACACTTGACTACAGAAAGAATTAAAAATATAGTTCCAACAGATGGAGTAGTACATCTGTTGCAGCAACTAACCTGAATCTTGTGCTGAATGATTCAGTCTTTAACATTACCGAGGTTAGTCATTTTATGATATTGTTCAGCAAACGTATGGTTTCTTTAGCGGAAGTTTACCCCCCGTTGGCAAGCTCTCAAAAAAACACTAGAAGGAGAACTAGGAAGGAAAAGATTATCAAAAAGTTGTGTTCGACAAGATGGGCATCACGAAATGATTGCCTTTTGGCATGAAAAAATCTTTCAATGTGTAATGAAAAATGCCTAACGAAAATTATACTGTCTTGTCACAATAAACAGGAAGTATAGAACAGGCCCTCGTCATTAGGGAACATCTGGACTCCTTTCAGTTATACTAATGATCACCCCACAAAACAAAATTCTTGAAACATTAGCAGAGCTTGAGAAAGTGTACAAAATAAGTCCAGTCAATTGATTATTAAGCATGTTTCTTCCTAGTCACGCCAATGAAGAATTTCAACATTTGAGGAGAAACTTCTCCGAATTCATTCCTTGAAGCAAAGCAATTGGCACTTACATGGAATAATTTCATGTTGAACTTAAACAGAACGCAGATGACTGTGAAGCGTTATTTTGATGAAATACCATCGGACTACGAATAGACAATCCTTTGCAAGCTTTTTGAATAAATATATTCAATACATCACTGGATATTGTAATTAATCAGATCAAAAATAGATTTGTTAGTTTACGAACGGTGCAGAAAACTTTTCATTTTGGAACAAAAATAGCTTTAGCAAAACTGACTGAGGAGGAAATTTCAGAAAAAGTAAACATCCTCATAAGCAAATTCCCCAGTGACATTACTTGCAATCTAATTTGCTTGAAATGTTATTATTATAGAAGTTTATTAGGTAAAGAGATCGATACTAAAAGAAATATCAGAGTTATTGCCCGACTACTTATCGAAGAAAACAGCTTTCCTGTTAAGTAGCTTTCCCGAACTACTATGTGAGCAACAAATACACGCTATATTTTACTCTACAGTTACTCACACCAGGCAACGCAGGAATCAGAAGAAGCCAATCACACTCTCTAAACAATAAAAAATATATTGAGAAAGTACACTTGTGAGCTCAGTCAGTACTGATAACGACTTGGCAATCTGTAGTGTATCGATGCATGAAATGAAAACTCGAGCAATTTAATACATTGAACTTCATTCGAAGTCAATCGTATTTCTTCTTCAAAAGAAGCGAAGATTAGGAAAAATTTAAAGAGTTATTGTTATGAATATCGATATAATCATATATTATATTTATATATATTGAGTATATATATACTATATCTCAATCGATATTTCATATTGTGATATATAATACTATATAATATAGAAATATAAGAAATAAATAAAATGAGTATATATTATATAGGATAATATTATTAATATATTTTTAGTTTTTTAGTATACCATAAAGTTAAGTTATATATATATTCATGTAAACTTAGATATAATTACATAGTTTTCCCTATTACATATGTACTATATACTAATATATATAGTATTATATATAATATGTATAGTATATATATATATATATATAATTGATATATTTATTTTAGTGTATTATTATTATTATTTTAACTATATTATAAATATATTAAATAAGTATCGTATATATATATATACTATAAATATATATATATATACTACTATATATAATAAATATAATATTAAAAATATGCTAAATATTTTTAAAGTATAAAATGTCGTTATGTTCTATATATAAAATATTAAAATATCATTTAATATTTATTAAAATATATATAATCAATAATAACCTCACAATACACACCTTTATTACAGGTATTATAATAATATTTATATATATAATATATATGTATAATTAATATAGTTTAGTATATATATATATATTATATATATATTATATGAGTTAATAGAAAAAGTATAATAGTATATATATATATATTTATATATTATATATATATGTATATTATATACATGTTATAAAACTCTATATAAGTTATATATCACTCACTTATTATATTATCTTATATATTATTATTCTACTGTCTATGATATATATATATTATATAATATATATACATATAAATGACATCGATTATAAATCTAATGATAAAATATTTTTTAAAAATCTTTAACGATACTAATACTACTACGACTCTGCTACTGGGAATATATATATATATATATTATATATAAAATATATATATAAATTATAATATATATATATATATATATATATATATATATAGTAAGGTACTATAGGAGGTGTCCAGACTTCCTATTGGCTAAAATAGGATAAAAATTATTCTTGATGTATATAGTAAGTATATAATAAAAAATATATATATATATATATTATATATATATATTAGTTACTTAAAATATATAGTGATTAATATATATATTAATAAGCTCACGTATTATATTATAATATATGCTATATATAAGTATATATACTATATATATATTACTATATATGAAATTACATTATAGCTGATATTTTTAATATTAAAAATAATATAATTATATTACGTATATTATATTAATATAATTATATATATATATATATAGATTTAATTATAATTATTTATTACTTGTAGAACATAAAATATATAAGTATATATTAGTATTATATTATATAATATATATATATATATGGCTATCCTCTAATAAATTTCTTTACTTATATATATTATAATTCTTAGTGATGTTAGGAACTTATTATTATATAAGTATATTATATATTATTATATATATATATATATATATATATATATTAATATTATATTATATATAAATATATATATATATGGCTACAAAGACGTATTATACTATTATATATTATACTATTATATATAAATAAATTTAAAATAAATATTTCGTAAATAATATATAATAGTATAATAATAATTTAACTATTCATGAGATCTTAAGGAGAAATAAAATAATTACGTGCGTTTCACGATTGCCAAATATATTAAGAGAGTATGGGGCTCGAGACCTTTAGTTGCCGGCTTAAACTGTAATAATATTTATATAATTAATAATACATTAAATAATAGTTTATAAAATTAAAGTTTGTAATTCGAGTAACTAGTTTAATATCTGAAAGAGTACATACTAGTATATATAAATAATTTTACTTATTACTTAATTAATAAGATTCAAAAAATTAATAATATTAGTGATTATTAAAAAAATGTTATGTTCTATATATAGCAAAGGATAATAAAACTAAATGTTAGTATTATTGGCATATGATAATATAAGTAATCTTAGTTTTATAAAAATTATAATAAATACTTATATTTTAAGTGATGATATTATATATATATATATATAATTTATATATTGTGTTGTATATAATAAGTATAATATATATATAAATACTATTTATACTCATACTATATTATTATAATACTTAAGTATATAATATATTATTAATACTTAATAGTATAATACTTTGGAGAGAACCATAAATAAGTAAAGTAAAGTATAATATATATAATAAATAACATCTCAATAAAAATTTTAAAAAATATATACTAAATATATATATATATATATATATACAGGTACAAGGTCACTTTAAATATTGGCCAAGGTTTCCTTTTTTATGCACTTAAACAGTTATATACACACACACACACACATAGTATATATATAGTATTGTGTTATTAGTATCTTAATATTATATTTATTATTAACTAAAGTGTTATATTGTAATGACATAGTAGAAGGGATATTTTTGGGTTTATCTTTTTTAAATTATATATCTTTTTCCTTTCCATATTATATAATCCTCTACCTCTTGACTTTTTTGCATATTTCATCTACACAAAAAGGATTTAAGTAGAGTAATATAGTTATTATATTAATAACATATTAAAGTTAGTTGTATTCTATATATATTGAAATTAGAATTTTTTTTTTAAATAAATTGAATAATTATTTACAGGTGATATACTCTCTAACTATACCTCCCCCTATATACTAACTAACATATCTATAATTATATATTATATATATATATATTCTACTATATATATATACTATATAATATTATATATACTCATATATACTATTATATATATTTATACCTATATATTACTATCTATATAATAATGACCTATAATAGCTATTATATATATGATAGGTTGTGCAAGTACCATTGAAAAATATTAAAAAACGACACTCCCTACCTATATGAATTATTTATTCTCTAATCTCATAAACATTACAGTCGCAAAAAGCAAATAAATAAATAATCAGTGAATTTAATCCATTGTACGGCTATTTTTCTATTCTCCCGAATAGTATAGTCCAGAACGTAGACGGTGGGCGTCTAGATGTAATATTATTGATGTGGGTCTGCAATGATCATTAGTGTGCTTTCATCGCTTTATATGTAAAAAATCATCAGCCTGTTGGTGGTGATTTATTGAGGTAATTAATGATAGAAATACTATTAATATATTTTGAAGTGCACAAGATAGCGCAATAGATAGAGAAAAAATATGTTTGTACTCCATCTTTCTATCTGGAGTATAGTAATGTGTATGTATAAAAAACAAAAAAAAATTAAAACTTAATATTTTGGGAGATGCAGATATTTCGGACGAGATAAAGCAGATATTAGCGGCAGAATTTATTATTATCCTAAACATGTTGCCTCACCCATTACTCTTGCATATCTTATTATGATTCTCTTATAGGGAATGTGGAGATTTGCATAGGATTGATTTGATCGCCAATAAGGATTTCTGTTGTGATAGGTTATATTCAATTTTTATAGTTAAGAGGATGTTGAGTTTTGGTTGATCATACATAAGGAGGTTGAAGAATAGTTGGTTGAAAAAATGACTCCCTAGGGGACTCAATTATAGAATTTGTTACGTACGAGGGAACGGCGTCCTTTACAGCTTTAGTGTATGACGGGTAGGAAATTCTATTATTTTTTTTTGTCTTTGTATGTTATAATCTGTATTTAGTATTTTGTCTATAAAAACTGTTGTCGGGGACGGTCAAAAGCCTTTTGATTAATGTCTACTGCAGGAAGGGTGATGGTGATAGCTGTTTAAAACCAGTAAGGCATGTGTTGTGTTTAAATCACTAGAAGGTGGTAAGAGTGTTTTGTTCTAAATTCCATGTTGTGAGTTGGAGTTGTGAGTGAGGAATGGAGGAGATTGTATTCAAGATTAATCTTTCATAATACTTTAACATTGTAAAAAAGTAATGAGATAGTTCGATACGAAGCAGTAAATTTCGTCCTAACCACATGAATCTACTTTGCCGTAACACTGTTTTTCTTTTCTTAATGTTTCTGATAGAAGGTATCTTCAAATAGATGTAATATCTTGTGATAGCAATTCTTCTTATTAGAATTTTACACAGACGTGTCCAGCTTCCTAAATTAATCCAATCAAAATAAGAGGAAGAAGAAGAAGAACGCGTTGGGATTTATATGACTCTCCTATATAGGATGTATACTTTTCTATTTGTATCCAAGATATTATTGGATGTGTTTTTCCCGATATTTGATTCCTATGATAGCGTGAGGAAAACTCGCCCTGACGCGGATCTTAGGCCACTCATGTTTTTTTTTATTAGAATATAGTGTTGCTACTACCCTGTAGCTCCAAAAGTCATCTTCCATGTCATTTGCAAAAATTTATCCCCATATCTCAAAGATAAAATCTTTTTTCGTTAAAATAAATTTCATTTTCTCCTAAATTGATTGAATTCCATAATGAGTGATTTAATGTATAATGCTGTGTGAATAAATTATAACAACCAGAGTATTCTCAACCTTTTAGTCTCGCGACCCCCCGAAGCCAAACGCGCAAAGTAGTAGACCTTTGTCGGACCCTATTAAGTTACTCCCATTATTATCATGATTATTATGTACTTTGCATTGGAATAATATTAAAACTCAATATTATATATATATATATATTTCAACGTTTCGGGACGCGCTCGACACACTAGTGCTCTTTACTAAAACTTAAGGTATATGATAATTAGTATCATCTTTATAGACTCTATTATATATATTAGGTATATATAAGTAGCCCACTTTTCATATATATTATAAGCTCAGTCACGCTTTTGTATATATTATATATTATATACTATATACTCTACTTGGCCAAACAATACACTTTTACAGAACAAGCAACTGCTGATAAAGAATAATATCGTTTTATTCATAATATAGATTCCTATAAAAGATGCTTTTCGATGCATTTAGAGTCATAATATAATTTCTGTATCTCTTTTACTATAAAGAGTATTCAAATTATATTAATCATAATGATACTGATAGTGGACACATCTTGCATTATAAAATATATTTTATTTTTTTGTAGTACCCACTCCGCTGCGATACTCAACTTACGAGTGATTAATCGTACATCAGTGTCGGACCCCCTTTTGTATACGTCTGCACGTGCCTCTCCAAGAAGGTTGAGTAAAATCTCGTTTGTAATATAATTCTCCTCCTCATACTATTTTTTTCCTTTCACAAAACACTTTTAAATGGAAAGTAAGCATGTTTTTGCCTATATACTAAATCTAATTATTAATAATATATTAATATTATAGATTTCACTTTTATCAAAAATTAAACGTTTACAAAATGAATATTATCACACGCCCCAAAACTTAGAAAGGAAACCGGTTTTTTTTAAATCAAGGTGCGTCTCTAAAATCCTCAACCATCCTATTCCGCTTAAGTTAATTAATCCACGAGCTTACAAGTATATCTTCAATTACCCTGAGTTTATTGCACTTCTCAATCGCTTCTCACTTTTATCTTCATATGTGTGTGTAATAATAACGCCCACATCAATGTTACTCGTTTTAGTCTCTGTTAACTTTGCTATATTCGTTTCTGCATGCTATTAAATATCAAGGGTTTGTGTGTCAGTCCAGAGACGCAGGTGCCTATACTTGACTTATAATGCAAAATATTAACATGTAATATCAAATTTCGAACACCAAAAATTTTGTGATTCGCAAGCTACTCTCTAATTTTCTACAATACAGCTGTTCGTAATAAACCTTTCTGTGACGGCTTATAACTGTATCACTTGCCATCGTTCTGGAGCACAAATGGTTTTTGAAAGTAGCTGGTAGGGAAGCCGTAAATAGGGTTTAGCTAAGAGGACTTCATCTGGGGCCAACAGAGGCATATTAACAATTTACTTAAATTCTGTGAATGCTTTTTTACATTATAGTTTTCGCTCTCGGTTGTCCCCAATTTTACTATCTTAGGTATAGTTTCTTCTCTTTTGTATAAACATCTAGTTAACTGTAGTGGACTACTGGCGGAAGTAATTAGGTTTTGAAATTCCTTGATAAAACACACAGTTAAATCCGCAAAAACGATTCTGACTAACTTCTTGGTGAGAGGTCCTCTCGCATCTTCTAATCTTTCTTACATTATCATCCTGTCAATCACTACTCTCCTTGAATTA
>JABUQX010093474.1:10000-28730 GCA_015478945.1 Trachelipus rathkii | reverse complement strand
TCCCCGGAACTACCACCGGAAACATCATTCCCGATGCATTTATTTATAGCAATCCACCACCTTTAAACCTTTTGCCGGCCATATAACCATCATTCTTAGCGATGAACCAGAAAAGGCTTTAAGAATAGAAGACCCTCCCGTCACGTTAATTTGAAATGGTTCCCTTCTCGTTCAAGCTACTAACAGGAATCAAAGTTCCATATTGTCATCATTAAAGTCTCTTAGAGATATCCCTCTTATTTCTACTCCTGACTAAATAAGAAATACATTCAAAGGCACTATTTATGCTCCCGTGCAGAAAAACGAAGACATTGCTTTCATTCTAGCTTATCTCGAACAGAAAAGATTTTTCATTGAAAATGTATAAAAGTTTCTCCCACGTCGAGACTCGCATTACAACCAAAACCTGGATGAAAATAGGATTTACAAACTACAGTATTCATCCATTTATTCCCTAACCCAGACGTTGCTTCAAGTGTCAGCGGTTTGGTCATCCCCGAAAATACCTCAGGGAAACCCATGAAATCTGCCTTATTTGTGGAGAATTTCACATTCCTTACGAAAACACTCAATACTGGAAAAACTGTTGGGGACCAAACAGCGTATTTTCTTTATAATGCCTGAATCGTCTATTATTACCCAATACTCAAATAGTTTTAAAGCTGCCTGCGATCCATCCTAATGCATAAGATGCTATTAACAACCCTATCGCGAGTGTTGGTTCTCACCCACCACAAAGCTCGAAAAGCGTTTTCTACCTAGAAACTCTGTCCCTTACCTTCCTGATGAGTTTGATAACCCCACGTAAGATTTATGTTCTAAGTCCCCTATTCTGTCTCCCGCCATTGCCCCTACTCCTGAAACGGGTCCCCAAGAAGAACAAAAGATTAAACTCCAAACCAAAAATTATTCGCTAAAATATAAAGCACCTGAATTCCTAACGAACAACATACCGATCCCTGAAAAAAAGATGCAACTCAGAAGAGACCTTGCTGCAGATCTATTCCCGAGACAAAAGATTTCTGAACAAAGCAGCCAACTGTCAATGTGATTTTACCCATATACAACCATCCACAACTATGAAAAACGCCCTACCAACGCTAGAATCTCTGATATCTTGCAGGGATTATTCCACGCCTTCTGACCTCCTATAACTCCTCTTCCAAATTTCCTACCTCAGCATGTTGTAATGGCAGTCTTTTCTATGCCTTCTGGATGAAATCTTTTTATTGTTAGTTAACAAGTGGATCTTGATGGGACGATCCCCTCACTCTAGCACTTTTCTAGCGCTTTTTGAGTTCTGAGAGGTGATAAATGGGGAAAACCGTGGTAATCAAGGCACACCGCAGAGCGCCTTCAAGCCCTTTAAATCTCCTTAACGCGTGGCACGAAATGGACCAGTAGGTTCCCCACTGCTTAGCCCAAATTGTCCAGTTTTCCAAATTGCATCCACCTAAGGACTAAGAGAACAAAGTCTCTTAAAACGTGAACCTCCGTAACCTCAACGTATCTCTCGATGTTGCAATGCGCTCAATATCGCCAATCTCCAACTGTCTTTTGTGAATAAATAAAGTTGACCCACTTTAATGGTGTCAAGATGGCTCATACAGCTGCACTCCATTGAATCAAAGTGTCCCAGTTCCTCCACCGTCATTTTCGTAACATCTTCTTGCCTTGGCAGATGCGGATTTATGCCCTTCCATTTCGTAAGAGCCATGGCATTTTTGTAATTAACCTCAACTTATTCGTAATTCATGGATCGAAGCCCCCGCCCTCTCCCACCCAAAACCAACTGAAAACTCTCCCTCAAAACCGTTCGTACAACCCCCTAAATCTCATGGTTGCACACTTTTTAACGTTTACCACCAGGATTGCTCGTCTCGTCTACATCGAAGCACCCACTTCTCAGCCTTGTCCTCACCCCCATCGTGATTATCCGTGTCCACATTACCCCTAGCCACATAAACATTTGTCTTCGAAAAAAACATTCTTCATCAACATTGTGGTACCTAAGCCCCATATATAAATGGACGACCCTTCTGTCTATATGAAGTCGTGGTTACTAGCTCTAATGTGACTTGATAAAACGTAAGGTCACTAATAAAACATATGTGATACAACCAAAGTGCAGTTTCCAGAAGAACTTCACAAAACTATGTTATCACTACTTCGTCGACACTCGGTTGGAAACAAAGTATCGCTCGCGTACTTCTATACTAAAGAGGTGACGTGAAATGGAAGCGCTAGGAATTCTCATTCATAAAATCTGTCCGCCCGTCCTATTTCTCTACTACCTCTTCCCAAACTAGACCCTAATGCGAGTCGCAGCACGAATTAGTTCTGTTCTCACCATCCTTTCGTAATGGATCTGTCTATCCTACTTGGCTCTCAATAGTTAGTTTCTATAGGCCGGACCTTTTCAAGCTGAAACAGCTCCCCACATCCCGGCTTGAGTCTAAACGTATAGGAACTTCAGACCTTGTCACCCCTCATGAGAACGACTACTCACGCGCATAAGGCCTAAGACTGTGTTGAACTCTTAAAGCTATCTCTTCTATCTCTATAACTGGACTCCTCACCAAACTTTTAGATGCAAAAATAATCTTCTTCCTTTTATAGAGATAACTGCCTATAATTGCTCCCACTTCTTTATTGGATCGCCTTCTACCTTGTCCCCCGTTTGGTGATTACTTTACGGCAGTGGACCATACCCGTTAGCCCTTTAAATAACTCTTGACCGACCAATATTAAAAAACCCCCGATTCCACCTGGTTCGTTAGGATCGACCGAGTGCAGCTCGTTACTCAGTTCAGCGCACAGCTTTCCCACTTTCAACCTTCAATAAGCGGTTTTCGACCATTGACGCATCCTGCAATCTTCCTCAGGATGCAAATTAGTGGTTTCCCTGAATTTAAATGGCAACAAGTAGAACCGAAGAAAGACAATATAACTCTATATTGCCATGCCCAATACAAACGGACCCGCCACCCACCCCCCAAACTAATGATTATTTGTTAGAGTGGGCTCCTGGCTGCGGCGATATCTTGTCATATCAATCGTCAAACACGTAAACACTAATACTTTCGAACTTATATACTTCGACTGTCAACTCAAACAAGAATCCTCTCCCTTCTTTCAGAGTGAAAAGTACTGTACTGAGATAGAACCACTCTACGCCGACCTCTAAAACAATTTCAAACACACACAGTCTCTGCCGTTACGGGTCCTGATGTAACCCCATTGCAATTTCGTAGCTCCAGGCATCTGTTGCAGATGCTATTAGGTTAAAGTTTTCTTGCTAGCCACTCGAGTTCATTCCGCTACACTGATGTCCTTTCATACAAATAACAATTAATCATTGTCATACACCCACGACTTTGAAACATCGAAAGGAATATCATCAGAACCGTATTAACAATCTTTTATATTTAACATCTTACAGTAGTATCAAGACTGCACTGTGCGAATTAGGCAAAGACAGAGCATCATTTTCCTACGGATATGCGTTCGCTATCGAGCAAATTGCAGTCATCTGTGCAATCGTTGTTCTTCTGGATTTGTTAGGGGGGGGTATTACAGAATGTGCGGAGTCTGGAATCCGTCTTGTTTCCGATCTTGTTTGAACTACAGTTGTTGTTAATCCTTAAATTCAACCATACTGGAAAAGATCCTAATTCATAAACCATATCTTCACTGACTTTTTCATACTTGCAAATTTTAATTGAGAAAGAATGGTTACATGCCACAACATAATCTCGCTGGGTCGGCGGGATGCGGGTAGCTTTTTTCCAAGCGGGTTCGTCTTCTGGCGTTCCTCAAAACTCGATATCTACCGACAGTTTCTTCTTGTTATAGACTTGGCGATCCATGACCCTCGCCGCGATCTAAGCTTCTCACACAAAATTCCCGGATATGTTGCGTTGGTTGTCATTTTTGCCCTTTGAAAAGAGCTTATCGACAGACGTCGATGAGAATACAGCGAATAATCTCCTTTAAACTCCACCGAACCCAAGCTCCTGTTTTTAAAAAGACAGTTATCACTCTTAATTCCAAGTGCCTGCTGTTGACAATTCCGCATCTGCAAGTTCGGCTCGCTTGTGATCTATGCATGCCACTTGATCTGTGGTATGAATGAAGCACTGGGGTTCGCGGCAGACAGTGTTTCTAAATGTATTATTGCTCCCGAAGTCGCGTGCGGCATCTTGCTTGACCATCCAAGAGACGGTCACAATTGTCCTCTATGTTGATGACCTAGGCACGGTCCTTACCCGGGTCCCAGGCCTACTACGTTTCTTGAACGTTCCTATCAATGCGAATTGAGAATATTTCACAATAGTTATAACATCCCGATGCACTTTTCATTTCTCAGCTGCCCACCAAAACCTTCAGCATGACTTCTCGGGAATTAGATACAGGGGGAGTCGCAAGGAAGAACCGTGTCCATAACATTCCCCTTCCGTAAAACCTAACCTGTACATGTTTTAGAACCCATCCGGTTAACTTCAACAGGTTTATGATTCTAGTACCTTTCTAGATGACCACCTGACATACCGCACCTGCACATAAACCCACCTTAGAAAGCGAACTGTCATCTTGTGCTGACAAATACACTTCATCTACCTCACAAATAATCTTGGGTTCTGATCGGTGTGAATTCCTTTTAAACGTCTCCCATCGCCCTAATCCGATCGAAGTGACTGTGCTGCGTATAGTTAAGGGTCAGGCGTTCCCCAAACTCTGACTCTGCTACATCGAGTAATCCCATTCAAAATGAGGCGATCCGTATCTCCACAGGAGCCTTCACGATCGTCCCCCCGGGTGAGCCTAAAAGTTGAATCCGATGTGATGCAACTCTCTCTTCGAAAGGAATGCATCATGTGCACAATTTATTTTCGCTTTCAAACCCCAATACCGTCTGCTTTGACACCGATTCTGCTAGAGATACCTCATAATCCTCCCTACTGGCTATTTACAAACACAGTTTGCAACATCCCTTTGCAAAAGATGCGGCCGTTCTCTTATAATGATGGGTATATACTTTAGCTATTCCCTGTTCACACCATTTGCCTAGTTCTGACCACTCTTTCCAAATCCAGCCACTCGGCTGCCTTGTTAAAGGCATCATTCTTGTTTTATTCTGTTGTTAACGAGGAATTTACACCAGTGTTTGTGACAGCTTTAAAACAGTTTACGGTGTGGGTGCGTCTGCTGTCTTTCCCGACCACAACCTTCTCACGTTGGGGTGACTTTCAACAATATCTAGGTACCTCCCGGATGTCATTCGACAAGGCCGCCTGCCTTCCCCTTCTCACGTTGGGGTGACTGGCAACGAAATCTAGGTACCTCCCGGATATCATTCGACAAGGCCGCCTACCAACTGATTACTATCATCCTCTCCGACAAGTTTCCTATCTTACTGGCAGGAGTATTGGGCAGGGGATCGGCAAGAGGCGAAACTTAGAAATATAAAGTCGGACATTGGTGAGTAGTCTTCCACTCACCTACGAAATCGCTTGCACGAGGTCATCCTCGCACTCCTCCGTATTGACCACACCAACATCGCTCACAGCCACTACATGTCACGGGATCCTACTCCCGCCTGCAAATTTTGCCGTCGCCACACCCCGCAATCTGATCACCATATCTTCATTGATTGTCCTCAACTTGACTTTGATCGTTAACACCTTCTAAAAGGCTATCCCATGTCTTTTCTGAATGGTCCCACTTCAATAGTATCGCGATATTTTCATTTCTTCAGGAACTGAATATTCTCTACGATATATATATACCGGTATATTAATTTAGGAATGAATATTATTATTAATATATAATATATTATTAGTAATTATAATATATATATATATATATACTATATACTATATTATACTATATATATATTTATATCATAGATATATATATTGAGAGTTTTCTCCCCTTGATTGGTATTGTAAAGTATCTTATTTAAACAATTCTTTTAATTAGCCTATTCTAAAGACACTAACAAAAATCACTCTTTATGAATAATAAGTCAAATATAAAGAAATGTAGAATCAAGCTATTCGTGTTCTTATGCGAGACACTTCGTCGAGACTAGAAAATGACAAGTGTTTCTCCATGATTGAGGTTGGCTACTTTTGAGTTATTTTGAGCTACTTGGTGCTTAGGTGATGAATTTATCTTTCTCACTTTAAAATTTCCTTTCGCATGATTTTGTACAATATTTTTCTCCTCCTAAATTTAATCTTCTTTATTTTGAAACTTGTTTTCAAACTATTTCTCTTCAGTATTTTTCCTCCTGAATTTAATTCTCCTCATATTAAAACTTGTCTACATCCTCATAATTAGGTTTAAGCGGTGAAAAGCGTTTGTTTTTTTATTTATTTAATTTTTTTTCCTTGAGTGGTTAAAGTGTAAAAAAAACTGTCATACTAGACAAAAAAAGTGTATAGGAATGTTTGTGTTGAAAATTGCACATTTTGATTGGTAGATGCCTGCTTCCCGTGTATTTGGTTATGTTAGTAGGTGTCTAAACTGTTTCAAAGTTTATTGTCTATTTGATAGTGTGTGAGAATATGAATAAGATACGAAGGGATTTTTCTCTGAATAAATATGGAGGGTATATGTCTGGAAATACGATAACTATTTATTATTGAAATATTTTTTATAATTATTTTTTGTTGTGCTTTACTGGTTATTTAAATTAATAAGGAATAAAAATGTTCCATTTTAAGAAAATGTGTTTGAGAAGCGACCCATTAATGGCGTTCGGCTTTTGATTTTGAAAAGGCAAATTCGAATCTAAATGATAATCTTAAAAGCTGCAATTTTGAGCCTAATTTGAGGGAAACATCATATCTTCCCAAAATTTCCATCCATAATCTGGTACCGCTATGTCGATGATGTTTTTGCTTTAATACCTCAGGATATAGATACAAACACAATATTAAACTTTATTAACAATATTCAATGATATAAAATTCACATTAGAACAGGCAACAAATAACAAAAAATAAATTTTCTTGATTTGCAAACAACTTGGCCCATGGATCAATTTCCAACATTCAGCATCTACCGTAAACCCTCTTCAAATCCTTCATATATTCACTGATTCTCCGCTCACGATTTTTCCACAAAAATATGTCATGAGTAACCTATTCCTTCGTTCTTTTAAATTATGCAGCCCACAACTCTTACATACTGTAATAGACTTTCTCCAAAACATTTTTCTTAAATTAAAATATCCACATAACCATATAAATAAATCAATATGTAAAGCAAAACAAAAATATTTAAAAATTTTCAATAATAATAGTTCGTATTCCAAACATATACCCATCCTCCTTATATACAGAAAAAACCATCTTTCCTAACTACATTCATCAAATTCATATATCAACGACACTCAAACAAAAATAAAATAACTTTGAAACAGTTTAAAACCTACAAACAATAACCCAAATACAGAAGCAGGCATCTACACAATCAAATGTGAAAATTGCACACAAACATACATAGCCGTAAACTAAATAACTTATATCCGTCTCTATTCAAGCAAAAAAACAGATCTCAAATTATGACAAACAATCATCTTCACTCGTAAAACACCGTCAAACTTTAGAAACCAACTAAAATCAAACACTAATACCCCCTGATTACCTAAAAACAATAACAACACTTGAAATATAGAACAAAAACAATCGTAATCCCTCATCTAAAAAAACACTAAATAACTTCAGATCTATCAGAAGGAGAAAATTCAATGATGAACAACTGAATCTATATCTAAAAAAGAATCTACTTAAAAAATGCTGCATCGCCAAGAAGATCCATTCACTCTAACCAAGTAGCCAAATAACTCAAAAGAGGGGGGTTCCTCTGAAGAAACTTTCATTTTCATCCAATTTAGTGTCTCGCATACGAACACGAAAGCTTGACTCTTCATTTTATTATAAATTTACTTTATATTCATAAAGTGTTTGTTATAGTTTATAAATGTGCTAATTAAAAGTTTAAATAACTTCTATACCAATACCTCAAGAGCAATGAAAAACTTCACATATTAAAATTCATAATCTACGCGGAAGAAAATGAAAATCTTATCACTGTTCTAATTAGTGATGGACTATTATTGAAATTTTTGCTCAGATGGACGAATGACGATTATTGATAAACATATATTTAATAATCTCTCTCTCCTCTCCTCTCTCTATAATATAACTAATAATATATTCAAATCATAATATATATATTACTATATATATATAATTATAATATAATATACTATAATAATATATTATAATATATGTATTATATTATATATATATATATGTTATAATCATTTTATTAATTATATAATTATATATATTATACTACTTACAATATATATATACTAAGGCTGAAAGACTAGGGGGGTCAGTGAGCTCAACTCCTCCAATTATTTAGAGATCAAATTTGATCTTAAGTCTCTTTCCAATAATAATAATAATTAAAATAATAATAATAATATAATTGAATTAATAACAATAAATAATAATAATTAATATCATAGATAATCAATAATAATAATAAAAAATAAATCAATAAACAATAATAATAATAAATAATTTATAATAATAATAAATAATAATATAATAATATTAATTAAATAAATTAGTAAAATTAATTAATAATAATATAATAATAATAATTATTAATAATATAATATATAACACTAATAATAATTATACAATAACATAGAAATAGTATGTTATTAATGAATATGAGGAGATCAATGTTTGTGGTCTCGTAACCGATTTCATTAGGTCTAAGTGCTGTTCTTGCCATAATATGTTATAAAATATTCTAGACTCGGGACTTAAAATATAGGTTTACAAGTCTTGCAGAGTGATACGCCAAAGCTGGCTACTCTTAATAGGAATAATTGATTTATTAAAATATTTAAAGAAAGGAGTAACTTTCTATCGGTCGGGTAGCCCGCCATTCCTTCATTCAACTAAATCTTCTCTCGCTCATAAACATGGTTCGATCGTGCTTGTCTCTGTCCATTGCTAGAGACAGTGCGTTTTTATCGGTGCCCTATTAGGTGGAAAAATACTCGTTCTCCAAATCACTCTCGCCAATTTCATTCAGCATAAATCGTTGCAGGATACTCTTCGACTAGCAAACCGGGCTTTCATCAAACAAAGTGAGCTAACTTCCTTGGTTCTCCTGTACTGACAAATTCTTCTGGCCTCTTGCCAAAAACATAAATCACTTTCCTCTGATGTTCTGTTGTTAATTCTCCAACTGAAAACGCCAATCTCTTCGGCCCTATTTTCTCTTCTAAACTCAACCCTAGACCATTCTAGCATTTCTACTTCCAATCCTCCTTTCTCTCTCATGGTGTTCCTTTGTCTTTGCTTGTAATTACATTTATTACGAGGTGCATAGGACCCTGAAATCTTATCGATAGGATGAAGTACGGTTGCCCAATGCAATTTCCTCCAAATACTTTGAGGGCCCTTGTGCTTCCGTGCTATGCTCCCAAGCCCCTCGTTGCAACTACACTCCTTATGTCTCTTAAAAATACGATGACTTTCCCTCAGTGTTGGAAGCTCGCACATGTCCAACCTATTCCGATAATAAGGAAGCCGCTCTGATCTCAAGACTATCGCCCGCATGATAGCTTTAACTTACTTGTATCAACTCTAAGATCTTTTGAAACCTTCTCAACTCTCACTTCTTAGATTTCTGGAAACTCATTACCCTTCTTCCGGAGAGCCAGTGACGCTTTCTTTCACGCGCTTAGAGATTCTTGTTCTGCATTTATATTTCCTATCTTAACCTAACGATATTATGTTTCAGCTCTTAGAACTTAACCGGTAGACTAGCGTTGGTCGCGCTTCACAATTCCAAAGCATTGATCCGGTATGGCACGTCACTGCTCCCAAGCTTCCTCCTTGGTTTCTCTCCTTCTACTTTGCCTTAATTTAGTCTAGCTTTCCTTTCAAAATCTTACAATATCGGAACAATGTTTTTATGGGGCGACTTCTTTTTCTATTAAATAGTTGGTGACCTAAAATATTGCAGCTATTTTCACCAACTTTAGCAGTTTTTGAAAATTAAATCTTCTCACCTTCTCACCATTCATAACTATACCACTCAATACCGATGACTCGATGTCCTACATTTCTTCAATCTCATGTTCAGTTCTCTGCTCTCCCTCTTTTACTTCTAAATTTGCGCTTCTTGTCTAATCTTTCACGTGCCTTATTCTATTCTTCGCTATCTGGATAAGAAATTTCAACGGCATGGAGCTTGGTTCGTCCAACCTTGTGAATAAATTCATATTCTTTAAAATAATCCCAACTTCTTTGCAAATCTCCTTCTCCAAAACGCATTCTAACTTTTCCTAATCTCTTCGACTTCTCTCCTCTCTCCTTTCAGTTGAACAATATAAACATCCTTGGCTAACATAAACAAAAAATGTCTTCGAAAATCTTCATGTCACAACGGTTGCTAGGCCGGCCTCAAAGAAAACTGGGAGTTTTGTTAGACTGCGAGACTTTTTTCTCTCTCATTGCTCCAGCTTATACAAGGGCTCATCCGCCCTTGTATGGGTACTGCTCTCATATCTGGGGGGGGGCTCTGTTCCACCCGGCTTTTGGATAGGGGTCGAGTCAAAAGCCAAAAGGCTATAAACTGTTCTGTTGGTGCTTTATCTCTATTTTATAGGAACCCTGCTGCAAGTGCTCGAGGGAACTTATCATTTGCGTACCACCACCTTTACGGACGACCTCGTAGCACAAGGACGTGCTGTATCAGGCACAAGTTCGTGTTGAATTGTAACTCCACGCTATCGCTGTTGTGCTTCATTTCTTTTCCCCACCTCTGTTCTGTGGAATTCTTCTCCATCTTCTTATGCTGAATTGAATTTAATCTCCCTCACTTTAAAGCCTGCCGCTGTGCTCATATGAGCGTTAAATTTGCGCAATAGAGGGTGACTTTGATGACGTTCTACACCCCGCCGGTTGAATAGGCTCTGAACAAGTGAAAGTGGTCTTGGTACAACTGTAAAAAAAAATCCTTACGGTGGACACGGAAAAAATCGCCTCCTTCAAACATTACCCTCTATGATGGTACCATATTCTCAGCCACACAGACTTTTACCTATCAAACTAATTTAACCTTTAGAATTCTAGCTCTCACACACACAAAATACCATAGCTCTACCACAAGTCACTCATCATATTTGCAAATCTTTGAATCCCCCTCTCATTCCTTTCCACACCAACATCAAACACATTTCACACCACACGACTCATTTTCACGTTTCCTTCCATCTTTGTTTCAGTGACAGAGAGCAAACAAAATTTGCTCTTTCTATATTTAACATCCATCACCTCTCTCCTCTTCTCCTCAACATTTTATTCCTCTGACATTCCATTTATCCATACAATTCATACATTTTCGCCGCAAAGATAGAATGCCGCTTACGGCGCAATCACGAACCTTCTCTGACCATACATAGCATTCCTGGCGAAAAGATAAGGATAGTGGGCAGCCAACCCAATAACCACCATCACTTAGTTGCCTTCTACAATCATCGCAGGAGCCCACTACGATGTCAGGGCAATTATTTTCTCCCCCAACACAGGGGGACATAAGATAGGATGTCTGTAGATGTTGTCATAGAAGAGGTGTGGATATAAGTGATGTGTATATGATATGTGGATTAAAGATGGTGTCTCTTAAGGATGTTGTCTGGAGGGATGAGGTAATGGATATGAACGAGTGGAAAAATTCAGAACAGAAAGGCGTCCATTAGGCACTGAAACGCATACATACCTTAATCGAAATGGAGGTTGTATATATATATAATATATATAAATATATATATATATATATATAAAGGTATGGTATATATATATAATATATATAGTAGTGATAAATAATAATATAGGAAATATATATATAAAGGAATATAAATATAAAGAGTAATATATATAGTATGAGTTGAAAACTTATCGAATATTGTTCAATTAATCGGCAAAAGTTGCCGATGACGATGACGATTGAAAGAAAATATGCCGATTTTGCCGATGCGGATAAACGTCGCATCACATATATAGAAATATATAGTAGAAACAAGGAAAATAAATATATCTATATATATATAAAATATATAATATATATTATATATATATATATAAGTGATTATATATAATATATATATTATTTATATATATATATATAAATATTATATATAATTTTTTTTTATTTTCTCACCCCTGATCACTCCATCATGGGCGAGGCCATACCACGTCCAAATACCACGCCGACGCAACCGTCCTCCTCCAGAGATCTTAGCTCAAATGGACAGATTTCCTGGGTTGAGAGTTAGCATAGACAGAAAAAGCAGAAGGGATGTTGTCTCATGGAACTTGGTTATAGTTTCAACAAGTATTTTATCGTTTGGTTGAGGGTTGAAAATGTGTTTGTAATATTGGTTAGTCTAGGTAGGTGGCCGCATCTTTAATTTGGCCAAGTGGATGTCTAATCAAGGTTCGACATGAACCGATACACATCCTTTGAAAATGTTTGTTATAGAATGTTGTTGGGCATGTAACAGTCATAGGAATAGTTTTCTGAGATTGAGTGGAATTGTTTAGTGAAGCTGGGAAAATGCTGTTCAAGAATTTGCTTCTGTAAATATATAAGGCTAGTGAAGAAGGAATTTTTCAGTCTGTGATAAGATGGGTTGGAGAAGGCAATGTGGCATGGGTGTTGGGGGGTGTTTGAGTTTGGTAAAGAATTGTGTGACATATCATTAATTCAGTGTAGTCTATGTAAGTATTTTATGATCTCTTCGTGTAAGTTGATAAAACATCTGTTATGATTCTTAGGCTTTGTTTTGTGAGTGTTTGGAGTTTCTTTATGATGATTTAGTCAGTAGCTGCTACCAAGTTTGAAGTCGGAACGAAGTATTGTTTGTAAAATATGGTGGCAGTCTCTGTTTTTGTTGTTGAAGTCTGTGCCGCGATGGTTCTTAAAATATGCTTAGTTTCTTGTTTGCAAATGAAATTATGTGAGTGTTGTTAAAAAGGTGAGATGGACAAACCTGGGTGTTACATCGAAAATTTTGGGAGTTTTGTTAAGGGTATGGCGATGCTGTTTAAGAGACTTATGGTGGGTGAGGGGAAGAAGCCAAGTTGGGTAGTAGTTTTAAACTTTTAAATGATGAATGATGTGATTTGGTGCGTCTTCAGAACTTCTTCACTCTATCACAGTAATATGTACTTCCTTTTTGAACAGATTGTTGCGTCAAGTCGTTGTGGCTAGTGTTGAATGTTCTGGTGGCAGTGGTTATTTTATGTCGGTCTGCGTAGGTTGTTATGTTTGTGCGTTTGGAGGTCGCTGTTGAAAGGTGTTGAATAATGTGGGGAATAGAATTGCCCCTTGGGTTACTCCGTTATTGATTTTCACTTGGATTTTGTATTGTTTGTTTATTTGTATTTGTGCCGTTCTTCCTGATAGAAATTGGAAATCCATGTTATTTTAGTGTTAGTAGGGATATATAGATGATTATTTTATGGATTAGTTATGTTTAAGGTACTATCAAAGGCTTATTAATGTCGCTGCTATGCATTATCTATTTTGTTAGATAGATTTTGAGTTTTTTCTGACAATCAAAAGGCAATAAAAGTACCAGACAAGAAATGCTTTAAAGTCTGTCCGAAAAGTCCGCTACAGATAACCCTTCAAGGTCGTGATCAGTGTTCCTGTTTAGTCCAAGTAGCGCTGGGAATGTGAACCACGTATGGCCAAAACAACGCGTCCTCTTTTCACCGGTGGAGGAGCCAGAGTGAAGCGAGGGACAGGTGAGTGAGGAGGTGGGGAAGAAAACAACAATTTTGAGGAAGAAAACAACAATTTGATTTTAATAATAATAAAAAGGCAGAAGGAAGAGGAGAAAGTGGAAGAAGGGAATGCAGGGAGAACAGATGTAGGAATGAAATTCCCTAGAGGGTGTGAGAAGTCTGAAAGTTTCCGGTAGGGCCGACCTTCTAGGAAAGCTGGTTTATAGACGAGTCGATTGCTCAACGACCTCTGTTCGCGTAAGAACGTTGAATGTGAAGTGATTTCACTGTCCTGCTCAAAATCTTAAAACGGCCGTCATACCGAGAAGCTGTAGGTAGTCTTGTTTGAGTCGTTCGTGACGAACGAAAATTAGTGAGTGCATGTGGGGCGCCAGTTCCGTAACGAAGAGATCTGTGGTCTGGTGTTGATCTAAGGGTGAAGGTTGATTGTCGTTCTCCACGACACAGCACAGTTTTTCAAATGGGTGAGGTAGGAGAGAGGAACCTCAAAGGTGAAGGTAAAAGGATTATGAAAGAAAAGAATTCACATGGCAAGCGTAAGGGAGAGCCATAAACCATTTCCACTGTTGTGCGTTGAAGATCTCCCCTTGAGGGCGGAGCGGATGCCCAAAAGTAGCAAAAGAAGACCCTCAGTTCATTGCTCATGCTGAGGATGAGAGGCCAAAGATGCCTTAAGCTGGTGGTGAAATCTTTCTCTGATTCCATTTGAAACCGGATGAAAGCTGGGGGTCGTGATGCGCTCAGAACTCAGGAGGCGCATCAAATCTCTCCAAAGGAAAGATTCAAATGGTCTACCTTAATTTGTTGTCACAGTAGCGGTACACCGAAACGCTCAACCCAGTGATGCTTGAAAGCTTTAGCTATGTCTTCAGCAGTGGTGGTTTTGAGAGGAATGGCTTTCGGCCAGCGCGTGAACTGGACAATACATGTAAGGATATATTGATGCCCATTAGAAGGAGGAAGGGCACCAACAATGCCGATATGTACTTTCTCAAAGCATTCTCCAAGGGGAGAAACTCCCCGAGAGGGGCTGTGGTGTGTCGGTGCACCTTAGAATGTTGTCAAGGAAAGTATTCACGAGTCCACTTTCGCACATCGGTATTAACACCGCGCCACACAAAGGGAGACATAGCCAACTTTTGAGAGTCCTCGATACTGGGGTGAGAAAGAGAGTGAAGAGCAAGAAAAGCAGGTTTGCGGAAAGCAGGAGGAACGAAAGGACGGGATGCATCAGTAGACTTGTCACAGAGGAGTTTCTTCTGAATGCCCGGAAGAGAAATCCACCTTAGTTACACAGAAGAATCCTGGAGAAGAGAGGGATCTTCTGATGACTGTGCAGTGGCTATCTACTCGTAGTTGATGCTGGGGAGTGAAGATATAGAGGTAATATCGATGCGTGAAAGTGCATCAGCCGTGAGATTATCTGTACCTGGGACGTGACATGTCTGTCTTAGGATCGGCTTGTGATCTGCTATGATGTTAAACTCCCGGCCTTCCAAAAATATCAGAAGTGTTTGACTGCCAGGTAGATTGCCAGCAATATCAGATTTCAGCAGGCTGTAGCTTCTTCGAGAAGAAGGCAAGAGGAGACCAAGAACTATTCATGTGTTGCTGCAGGACGCCTCCGACCACGACATAGGAGGCATCAACCTAAACCCGAGTTTCTGCAGAATCCTGTGGATTTACAAGAAGAGTGGCGTCCGCTAGTGCGTCTTTTGCAGAAGTGAAAGCAATAAGACCTTCTTCCGTCCACTCTACCTTGACCGAGACACTTCTCATCTTCGGGCGGAGGAGCTCTGTGATAGTCCGAAGGTGAACAGCTGCTGCAGGTAGAGAGGGATGGTAGTAGTTCAGCATCCCGAGAAACTGCTTCAGTTGCTTCTGCATCTCGGGCAAAGGCAAAGGAAAAGCACGAATGGCGGCAACACGCTCCTGAAGGGGCGAATACCTTCAGAAGAGACTGTGTGGCCAAGAAACGAGAGAGAGGGTACACCAAAAAGGGACCGACCTCCTGTCTGATGCGGATACCGTATTCGTATAGTCTGGAGAAGACAGCAGAAAAGTGCTCATTGTGGTCCTCTTCGGAGTTGGAAGCTATAAGCAGGTCCAACGGAAGGGTAACCCTCGCAAGACAGTGTCAATGAACCGCTGGAAAGTTTGAACTTCATTCCGTAAACCGAAGGGGGGTTCTCAAGAACTCAAAAAGTCCGAAAGGTGTAATCACGGCAGTCTTGCGAACATCCTCTTCTGCTACACGGATCTGGTGATAGGCGCGGACCAGATCGATTTTCAAAAATATTGTATCACGGCTTAGGTGGGACGTGAAAGACTGGATGTGAGAGACGGGATAGCGATCTGGGACAGTGATCGCGTTGAGAGCCTTGAAATCTCTACAGGGGCGCCAGTCCCCAGGGATAGCTTTAGGGACAATGTGTAAGGGTGCAGCTTAACTGCTCTCGGAAGGTCGAACGATTCCCAGCTCAAGCATGTGATCAAACTTAGCACGAGCGATCTTCAGCTTCTCCTGGGCGAGCGCGTGCAAAGGTCGGAGGACCTGTGATCTCTATGTGGTGGAAGGCTGAATGCTTGACTGAGACAATTGACGAGCAGGGGTGCAAAAGATATGGAAAGTCCTTTTGGAGGAGAGAGAGGAAGGGGAAGAAGAAATTGGAGGATGAACAGCGAAAATGTTCCCTACTGCAGAAGAAGAGATGTTGCCCTTGGAGAAAAGGATGGTGTTGCCATTCACCAAGCGTTGGTTCCGAAGATCAACAAGTGGATGGAAATGGTTCAAAAAATTTGCGCCAATAATCGGTTGAGTGACTGCAGCAACTGTGAAAACCCATCGGAAAACCCTCCTGAGGGAGAGGTCGAGGGTGCATGAACGTTCACCGTAAGTACCAATGGCAGTACCGTTCGCGGAGCACAGGAAACGGGTAGGTTGAGTATCGGGAGGAACCAGACCATTTGAAGGGAGACAAGAAATCTCAGCTTCTGTATCTATAAGGTAGTTGCGCTTGGTGGAAGGGTCGAAAACACGCAGAAGGCGGTGCCGAGCAGGGGAGCCAGTGTCCTGTACCACCCCTAAGGATTGGCTGCAGAGTTTCCCGAGAATGTGCACGGCTGAACACACTTCCGGGCATGTTCCTGGAAGGTGCGGTGATAACACTCCCCAGTGGTCCTCCTGGCGGAGGATGACCTTGCACGGGGGTGTTACCCTTAATCCTCCTCCTTTTTTGTCCCCTTCGTCTCTATTGCTTGTTATATTGCACAAATCATCTCTAAGTGAAAACTTATCCATTTGTTAATTGTGTGTCCTCTAGAGCTGGAGGAAACTGAGAGAAGCTCCTGAAGGAGGAGGAAAGTTATTCAGAGTATGAGTGATAGCAGGAGTGTAAGTGGGGGCTGAACCGGTAGAGGTAACAGAATGAGGAGAAATAGAAACAACGTGAGGAGGCTGGTACCACATCACACGATCAGCTGTCTCAGCAAAGGCCCGCAGGGACAAAGCGGGATCAGTGGTGGCCACTATGCCTTGAACTTGTGGGGGCAACTTTTGCACGAAAAGTTGCCGGAGTATGGCCTCCTCCCTAGGAGATGGGAAATCCCCGAGCTGTGAGAGCATCCTAGAAAGCAGCTCTGTAGGGGTCCTGCCTCCTAAGGGCTCTTCCCTCAGGAGCTGCTCCAACTTATCCTCCATAGAAGATGAGAGGCGTGCAAGGAGTACCTCATTTTGGGGAGTGTAAGGGGTAGGAGAGGCAGATGCTGTGGCCAGAGCGTCTCTTACCTTCAAGAAGGGGCCCTCTGGCAGGGCACTCAACAATAGGGTATACTTTTGAAGCTCGGTGGAGTCTGCAGGGAAGACGGCTTCTATCTGCAGGAGCCACAGATCGGGTGCTTGGGAAATGAAGGCAGGAAAAGGATTGCTAAAAGTCAATTTGTGGTGCAAAAAAAAAAAAAAATAAAAAAAAAAAGTCAAGAGAAAACGAATGTGAAAAAGGAAGATTCCTAGGCAATACCAGTAAGAAGTGGCTGAACTATCTGTGTATGCTGGGGCCTAGACTACGCATAGGTATGTGTGTCTATGTGAGTGGCTGATAAACACGGCTATACCCCTACAAGGCCAGTAGTAGTAGGAGCAGGATTTCGCACGAAAATGACATGGGCCCCCGCAGAATCCTAGGATTTTGACCTTGACCTTTTTTGACACTTTTTGCCGAAATTTTATACCCTGACCTTGACCCTTTTTCCGGCCTTGTACCTTTTTTTCGAACCACCTCCTTTGATCTGCTCCATGGTGTCATTTTTGGCCCACGGTAATTTTTTGGCAACCCTAATTTTTTGGCAACCCTAATTTTTTGGCAACCCTAATTTTTAGCAACCCTTCGAAGAAGGGTTGCGCCAGACGGAGGCGAAGCCTCCGTCGTACGTATTGCCCCCCCTATTTTACCCCCCCACCCTAATTTTTTTCGACCATGGGTCAATTTTTGCCCACGGTGATTTTTGATCTGTCTTTAGGGGCTTAGCCCTTTTTTGATGTCTTAACCTTGTTGTTTCGAATCCGCCGCACCCGTAGGTGCGACCCGCAAGCCAGCCGCGTTTCTGCAGCCGCGTTCCCGCCCGGTTCGTTTCCCATCCCACCTGAACCGTAGGTTCACATCCGCGCGCCATGTCGTCTCACATCCTTCCTTGTACCCCGTCCCGCCAGTCCCGTCCCACCACCCAGCTACACACACACACACACACACACACACACACCTGCGCCCACGTGGTCATGCCACGATTTTCCACCGTCCCTTTTCATCTGTTCTTAACCTTCCTTACCACCTCAAGCCTTAACGTCTTCACCGTTTCGCGTTCTATCCGGTCAT
>JABUQX010093474.1:0-5000 GCA_015478945.1 Trachelipus rathkii | reverse complement strand
AAAGCGGAGGCATCAAAAGCTGAGGCATCAAAGTTTAGGCATCAAAACTGAGGCATCAATAGTTGAGGCATCAAAAGCTAAGGCATCAAGTTGAGGTATCAAAATATCGAGTGGGTGGGTGCGTATGTGTAAGTGTGTAGTGTGTGTGGTGTGTGTGGTGTGTGTGTGTGTGCGTGTGTGTGCATGGTGTGTTCTAAATAATATAACAATAGGCCATGAAGTAAATAAACCTAAAGTATAATAATAAATAAAAATAAAATAAAATTGTTTTTAATAAATTATACGTTATGTGTAAGTGAGTGTGCGTGTGTGTGTGTGTGTGTGTGTGTGTGTGTGTGTGTGTGTGTATGTGTGTTCTAAATATTAATAACAATAGGCATGAAGTTTATAGATAATAAAATAAAAAAATAAAATGTTTTTAATAAATTATACGTTATATGTGTAAGTGTGTGTGTGTACGTGTGTGTGGTGTGTGTGTGTGTGTGTGTGTGTATGTGTGTTTTTTATAAAAATAATAACAATAGGCATGAAGTAAATAACACTAACGGCGGACGAGTAGCGGCGGAATATTGCGCCAGCGGGCGCACGCGGCGGGCGGAACGCGGAATTATTGCGCCTGCGGGAGCACGCGGCGGGCGGGACCTGCGCGGGCACGCACCAGCGGTGCGGGGTGGCTGCCTTTTGCGGTGGGGTCAATGCTGAGCCCTGGTGTTAGCTTATGAACTATGGGAAAACTACTCCGACCAATCACAAGTAAGGAGAAAACATTTCCTTCTTACCTGCTTAAAGGATCTTACCGATCCAGCATGTTTCAGTTTGGAAATATATTTATAAAAAATAATAATAACAATGATTCTTGTCTATAATGGAATTAGCCTTTTGACCTGGTATTAGGATTAAAATAGCCCGTCTACAAAAAGGCTTATCTAAAATTTAGGCCTAAAATTTAGGGCCCAACGTAGTTATTGCACCACATTTTAGCAGAAAAAAGGTCAGTTTGAAATTATATTTTGACCTGGAATTAGCCTAAATCGCCCAGGGATACAAAAAGGATTATCCCAAATTTAGCAGAGAGAGGTCAGTATCGTATCTGTAAGGAGTGCGGGTTGTTTGTGTTTCTCGTGATGGATTGTCAATGTAGATATAATAATAATAAATAATGAAAACCCGAATTATTTTAAAAAAACTTTGAAATAATTTTTAGTTAACATGCGAGTAAATAATATAAATGTAAGTGAATATTGTTTATTTTTAAAAATAGTAACTTGAAAAGATTTTAATAAAATACATGTAATGTTAGCAGAGAAGAACTTATTTTGTTCTTTTTATACTTATTACATGGCTAAAGACGATGTAAAGCAGTAAGGTTCATAGAACAAACGTGCATAGCTTGGTGTAGAGGGGGTGCTAGGGGCTGACCTTTACTGATTTACTGATTTATTGCTTTAAGGTACGTAAATATATGTTTTTAAATAAAATTTCATAAAATTTTTAGTAAAAGTTATTTTTAAAACTTGATAGTTATAAAATTTATAAACAAAAAGTATTACAGTTAATAATAAATTCTTTTGTTATGTAAAATATTTATTATAGAAATTTTAAGAAACTTTGAAATAATTTTAGTTATAATTTGAATGAGTAATATAAATGTACGTGTTTATTTTAAAACATAAAATGTTTTTAATAAATTATACGTTATATGTGTAAGTGAGTGTGTGTGTGTGCGTGTGTGTGTGTGTGTGTGTAAGTAAATCTGTGTGTGTAAGTAAATCGGTGTGTGTGTGAGTGTAAGTAAATCTGTGTGTGTAAGTAAATCTGTGTGAGAGTGTAAGTAAATCTGTGTGTGACTGTGTGTGAGTGTAAATGTAAGTGTCTATGGGTAAATGTAAGTGTCATAGTGAATGTGTGTATAAGTGTCATAGTGAATGTGTGTGTGTGTGTGTATAAGTGTAAGTGTGTAAAAATGAAAGTGTCTATGGGTAAATGTAAGTGTCATAAGTGAATGTGTGTATAAGTGTCCTAGTGAATGTGTGTTATATAAGTGTGTGTGTGTGTGTGTTGTGTGTGTGTGTTGTGTGTGTGTGTATGGTGTGTTAGGTTTTAATAACAATAGGCATGAAGTAATAACACTAAGATAATAATATAAAAATAAAAATAAAATAATTAAAATAATAATACAAATAAATAAAAATAATAAAAATAAATAAAAAGTATTAAAACAAAATAAAAAACATAATGTTAATAAATATATGAGTTAAAACAGTAAAACAGAAAGTTAAAGCAGTAAAGCAGAAAGTTAAAACAGTAAAGCAGAAAGTTAAAGCAGTAAAGCAGAAAGTTAAAGCAGTAAAGCAGAAAGTTTAAAGGCAGTAGCAGTAAAACAAAGCCATACTATCCCTTAGGTGTTAGGTAACACCTTATTTGATTTACTGATTTACTGCTGTTAAGGTATGTTATGTATGTGAGTTAAAGCAGTAAAGGCAGAAAAGTTAAAAGCAGTAAGCAGTAATAAAACAAAAGCATACTAATCCTTTAGGTGTTAGGTAACACCTCTATTGATTTACTGATTTACTGCTTTAACGTATTAAATGTTAATAAATATATGAGTTTAAAGCAGTAAAAGCAGAGAAGTTAAAAGCAGTAAAGCAGATAGTTAAAGCAGTAAGCAGTGAGTTTAAAGCAGTAAAACATGAGTTAAAGCAGTAAACAGTACAAACAAAAGCATACTAATCCCTTAGGTTTTAGTTACCTAACACCTCTATTGATTTACTGATTTACTGCTTTAAGGTATGGAAAAATGTTAATGTTTTTAATAAAAGTTCGCACAATTGTAGTAAAATAAAATGATAATATATCAGCACTTTGGCTTTTCTTCTTACATACAATTTTTTAAAAAATTTATAAATTAGAAAAGTATTAAGTAAAAAATAATATTAGAGTGTGTGAGTGTAAGTGTAAGTGTATCTGTGTGTGTGGGTGTGCGTGTAAGTGGTCTATGGAGAAAGTGTAAGTGTGCTTAATAAGTGTCATAGTGTGTATAAATGTCATAGTGAATGTGTGTGTATAAGTGTTAGAAAATACCTACTCGTAGTAGGAAGTATCCTAGCAGCTTGTAATATACACCAATCGAATCCTCATACCTTATATCCTAGGGGTAGACACCCATATTAGGGCTATTCGGGGCTCAGGGGAGGCTTGAAAAGGCTTGAAAAAAGTGGCACTCAGTTGGCACTATGTGGCACTCACTTGGCACTATGTGGCACTCACTTGGCACTCATTGGCTCATTGGCACTCACTTGGCACTCACCTGGCACTCACCAGGCACTCATAGAATAATCATAGAACACTAATAGAACATCACTAGATACTTCTTACGATGATTGGGAACCATCAAAGCCATCAAAAAAGCTACAAGTCAAAAAAGTTACAATGCCAAATTGTTAACGCGTAGAAATACAAACGGGTTGATCGAAAAAATTTGGGTTTCTCAAAAGTTTGTCCTACTGGAGACCCAAAGGGGTTGGTCGAAAATTAGGGCTGCCCTAAATTAAGGAATGCCAAAAATCAGGGTTGGGCCAAAATTGAGACCCATGGAAGACCAAAGGGTTGACAGTGTGTGTTTGAACGTGTGTATAAGTGTAAATGCAAGTGTAAGTGTAAATGTAATTGTCATAGTGAATGTGTGTATAAAATGTCATAGTGAATGTGGTGTATAAGTGGTGGTGTGGTGTATAAGTGTAAGTGTGTGTGTGGGTGTTGTGTGTGTGGTGTGTGTGTGTGTGTGTGTGTGTGGTGGTGGTGTAGGGGTGAATATATATAATATATATATATATATATATATATAATATATATTATATATAATAGTATATATATATATATATATATATATATATATATATATATATATATATATATATATAATATTATATATATATATATATATATATTTTTTGTTTTTCCAACGTGGCCGACCCGCTCTTTTGTTCAAAGATATTGCTCATCGTGCTAGTTCTAGAGACAAAATAATTTAATTTACGCCTTGTAATGTAAATTATTTTAATAAAATATTAAGTAAATAAAATTTTTGGTAATTATAATTCTTAATTATTATCATTATGATTATTAATTATTAAATTTATGATTATTATTTATTATTATTATTATTATTATTATTATTATATTATTATTAAATTCGGTATTAAACATTTGGCGCAATGATGCGCACGCAGGCAAAATATATATATATATATATATATATATATATATTATATATATATTAGTTTCCACGTGGCTGACCGCGCTTTTGTTCAAAGATATTGCTCCTCGTGCTAGTTCTATGAGGCAAAAATAAGTATATAACGCATTGTAATTTTATTTTAATAAAATAATTAACATAAAATAATAATAATATTATTATTATTATTATTATTATTATTATTATTATTATTATTATATTATTATTTATTATTATTATTATTATTATTATTTTATTAAATTAATTATTTAAATTCGTTATTAATCATGTGGAGCAATTATATCAAGAAAATGCATCGGAAATATGCCTATGAAGGCAGGCAAAATTCTCTCTCTCTCTCTCTCTTCTCTCTCTCTCTTCGATCTCTCTCTGCTCTCCTCTCTCTCTCTTCTCTCTCTTTCTTCTCCGTCTCGTCTCTTCTCTCTCATGCTCTCTCTCTCTCTCTCTTCTCTTTCCGTTTCCTTATATATATATATATATATATATATATATTATACGATATACTATATATATATATATATATATATATATATATATATATTATATATATATATATATATTATATAATATATATTTATATATATATATTATAAATTATTATTATTAATTATTATTTTATTTTATTATTATTATTATGTATTATATATTATTATTATTGAATTATTATTATAATTATTATAATTTATTGGAAGCCGCGGACTTGCTTTTATAGACTTGGAAATTAAATTATATATTCTCTCAATTC
>JABUQX010093473.1:0-2500 GCA_015478945.1 Trachelipus rathkii | reverse complement strand
GTTATTTGTGGTGAATCCGAAGAAAGTTTGAGAGGATTGGAAGAGAGGTTTGACATGGTATTTAAAAAGAGGGTTTTTAAATAAATGCAGATAAGAGTAAGCCGATGGTAGTGGGCAAGAAGAGTCCGCGGTGTTAAATTATATTAAATTTGAGCAATTGGAACAAGAATCTGAGTTTAAATATTTAGGGTATTTGAGGGATGAAAGGAAACGGATGATGCAGAGTGTAGTAGGAAAGATGCAAATGGTAGGAAGGTGACTAATGCAATTAAATCTTTAGTGAATGGGAAAAGACCATATCTTGAGTATCCTAGAGTTCTGTATAAGGGTATGTTGTTACCCGGGTAAATGCATAGTAGTGAAACTATGATATTGAATAAGAGGTACAGATCTAAGGTGCAACCTGATCAGATAGATAATGTTAGGGGCTAGCTGGAGTGAGAAGAATTGATAAAATGAGAAATGAAAGTATTAGGGAGTTGTGTGGTGTGAATATGGAAATAAATAAGAGAATAAATAAGTGTATTAAGATGGTTTGGTCATACCAAAAGGATTGATGCTAGTCAATGGGTTAAAGTATAGTATAAAATAGTATAGTATAGTAGACTATCAGCAGAAAAGGTTGAAAATTGAATAGTGGGATTTTATTTCATTATTACAATTAGACTTAAGTTATACGGTGTTAAAATTAAAATAAAACATTTAAAATAGTCACCAAAAGATTTCAAGCTTATTATGTACAGTATTTATAGGATAAATAGAATTAAAATTATAACGGTATAGTAATAATCACTAGCATAAAATAGTAAGTGAATAAAATTATTATTAATGTGATGAATTATATTATAGGAGCATTAAATACTTTCGTCGTCAGATTCTGATGAACGAAGGTTATTATAAAGGGTTAAAACATATTAAATAAATGCATCAATAAATAAGTATAAATACTATTGGTAATATTTTAAAGATTAAAAATACGAAGGGATACTTGCTCAAGGTTTACTCAACTCTATGAAGTAATAATGCATTTCAGGTTTTACATATATATTACATAGTAGGGTTTAGTTCTGATATTAAAACACTAATGAATAATAAGCGAATTCATAAATTTCATTTCTCTGGTTGTTTCCTTTAACTCGATATGTTAAATACATCCATTCCATCCACATCCAATATCTACAACATTATAATAACATTACATACATACTATACAACATTATCATACATACATATAATATCAATTAACATATACCAATACATACATACAATACATACATACATACATTAACATACAATGATATACATACATAATAGATTCTCATGCCAGCTCATTACAAGCCGTACTGAGCAGCCAGAGCTTTGGTTTTGTAAGTAATTTTGGGTAATTGGAGATGGAATGCAGCTGAATATTTTGGGTGGGTCCGGAGCCTGAGCAACAAATTTTGTTTATAAAGTTTGAGTAATTTAGTAAAAAATTAAGAGCTAAACACAGAGATTCATTACGGCAATTAGTAATGAATTATCCATCGTCAGATCACCAAGTTAATGTTAAAGTTGCGGTTGTACCTATTAAGTGATGGTGGAAAGTCATGGAAGGTGAGATCAAAGTTTGGCATTTGGTAAATTAAGTTTCGGAAAGGTAGCAGGGATAAGAGTACGGTTAAAATATCATCAAAGTTAACAGACGTAATGTATAGTTTGGAGTGAATTTTGTAAAGGTAAAACTCTGAAGTAACCAAAAAAGTAACCAAAAAGTAACCACAGTTTAGAGAGGCAAAGTCCTTAAACATTAGCTTAAAGTTGGTTTTAAATAACTTTATAGCAAACATTTATTTTATTTTTTACCATCCATCTCGTCTTCTCTCTCTCTCTCCTGGCTCTCTAATTGCCTCTTCTACCTCTCCTCTCTTAGGATTCTCTCTCCTCATCTCTCTCTCTCTGTCTCTCGCTTATGTGGTGTTGTAGCCCTCATGGCCCTCGATTCTGTGCATGTAAGTGTATCTCTCTCTCTAGCTCATCTCGGTCTCTCTCTACGCTTCGTGTGCTCAGAGGTCTGTGTAAAAATCTTATGTTGTGTTAACCGCAATTACGGAGCCATGCGAGATGCTGTGCGTAAAGTCTACAACTGACGGATTCAATTTTGAATCTCTCTCTTCTCTCCTCTCTCATTCAGCACTCTTTTTCGTACCCGCGTGCGCAAGCGTGGCTCTCTTCTCTCTCTCCTCTCTCTCTCTCTCTCCTCTTGCTTTCTCTCTCATCCTCTCTCTCTCTCTCTCTCTCTCTCTCTCTCTCTCTCTCTCTCTCTTCTCTCTCTCATCTTCTCTCTCTCTCTCTACTAAATCTTTTGTTAAAAATAAACTTTCAGTCTGACAAATGTTGTGAAATTCTTTCTCTCTTCGAAAATCTTTCTCTCTTACTATCATCATAGCCTTCTTCTCTTCTTTGTGCTTCCGTCCTTTCTCTCTTCCTTCCTCTCCTCTCCTTCCTCTCTCTTCTCTTC